>CM035406.1:64541294-64561294 GCA_020310875.1 Ceratopteris richardii
TGTTTTCACCTCTTCAACAGAAGGCCCGAGGAAGTCCCACATGCATTGTTGCTTGCTCTCTGAACTCCATCCAATCAGTTCAAGACAGAGAAGCAGATCTCTGATCAGTACCCGCATTTGAAGCAGGTGCTTGGTTCATTTGACACGGAAAGAGTGCAATCAGCCTTCTCAGGTAGAGAGAATCTTCCAAGAAAATCACTCCAGCACATACAACATCGAGCCCCTGGTAGCACAGCAAAAGCGTGGTTCACCTCAGAGTCTCAGTGATACAGAAATGGAAGCTAGGTGTGCACATGCTACCATTGTACCTAACACTCCACGTACAAGATTTCTGTAGCAAGTGAGCAACAGAGGCAGAGTGGTTCAGCCCTCAGCGGCAGAATAGATGATCAAGAGAAACATTGCTGTGAGTGCACAGAAGGCACTAAGCAAACACGCAGTGCAAAGTTTCTTTTTTTTTTTTTTTTTTTTTGAGTGCAAATAATGGCCAGAAGCCACAGACGCTTGCGGTACAGCCGACTCTCCACTCAGTCGCACACAGAAAGAGCCAGGGGATAGAGCGAGAGAGAGAAAACGCAGCTACAGAGAACTAGAACCACCAGTGTGCTTTCTTCCTCTTCGAGCGACGGTGGCTGCTGCGTGCCCCGAAGGCCTCAGATCTGCGGGATTCCTAGAATGTGGCTGCAGCCCTTCGTTCTGGAGCCACTGTCCAGGTTGTCACGAAGTTCGACGCTGCTAAAAATCACACCCGTGCAGGGCCTGTGAAGGATCCGCGTAAGCTTGACTCGGAGACTGAACCTGGCTCCCTTGATCGAGTTTCTTCCGAGGTGAGGTAAGTGATTCAGAAAGCTCGCCTTGAAAAAGGTCTGACGCAAGTACAGCTAGCCCACGCCATTGTGCAGATCTACGTGTACAGGGCTGCTAGTTACTCAATTTTGGCTGCCCCCTCATGATAGCGCACAGGCAATTTTTGGAAGGTTACTTGAATTAGGATCTTGGGATTCTGCAACGGGAAAATAATTCTTTATTTTTTTTTAATTTTTTTTTTTTAAATAAAGGAAGTTCGGCCTTAGCCTAATCTCCCTGACTTTAATTATAATAAAGAGAAAAAGTTACAAGTGAATGGGACTAGTGCCCATGGGACCCCCCAAATCCCACAACGCATCTTGCTTTATCATCTTGCACATTCATAACTGCCCACATTTGCACATGGTGACAGGGACCCATCAGTATTAAGATGCTTCGTACTCTCTACATGGACGTTACCTCACATGATGTCACGTACGATTTTGGCTTTGATATAGTGCATTAGTAAAGGTATAGGATTATATTTTAATCCATATAAAATGGACCATTGCCATTCTTAGCAAACTCAATGCATCACTCACTTTAATCTGAGCTCATGAATCTTGGATGGGGTCCCATGGTATATTTTATGATATAGAATTGCCTTCTATTCATTTGCATGACATAACTTCATTGATCTCCAAGTTTGATGCCAAGTGACCAAAACAAAAACGCAAAACCCTAAGGAATTTTGTATTTTTCAAGGGTACCAATCCTTGGTTTGAGCATCTCATTTGGCTCTATAAATTGACAAGGGTCCATTTGTATTTCTTACGAAGGTCTCAGCCATCATTGGATCCACTTGGGCACTAAGTGCAAGCTTTGTAACAACACGAATATAAGAAAAATCTTTTGTGTGTGTGTTTGTGGGTTGGAAGCTAATCTAAGCCCACCCACAAGCTCTCTCCAAGTTTCTAAGCCTACTCTAAGGCTCGTGTGTTGTGCAACGGGCTACTCTAAGCCCTCCTCTCGGGTCGACTTATCTTGGTGTTATACAAGTGCAGCGCTACTCTAAGCCCTCCTCAACCATCATTGGATCCACTTGGGCACTAAGTGCAAGCTTTGTAACAACACGAATATAAGAAAAATCTTTTGTGTGTGTGTTTGTGGGTTGTAAGCTAATCTAAGCCCACCCACAAGCTCTCTCCAAGTTTCTAAGCCTACTCTAAGGCTCGTGTGTTGTGCAACGGGCTGCTCTAAGCCCTCCTCTCGCGTCGACTTATCTTCGTGTTATACAAGTGCAGCGCTACTCTAAGCCCCCCCCCCCCCCCCCCACCCCAAGAATTTTAAGTGCGGTATCAAGTCGTTCATTTCAAGCTTTGCAATTATTTTGAAGCTGTACTTTTGGCACGTATCTTTGATAGTGTTTCTAAACACTTTATCATCAAAGCTTTGTAATGACCAAAAGTGAAGGTAGCTCATCATCTATGGCTAACTTCTTACCCTCTTTCACCCCTATTTTTATGCCTAAGAATGAACGCCTCAATGGACAAAATTACAATCTATGGAAAGATGTCATGCGCGCCTATCTTTACACGAATCTCCTCCATGAGGTAGTAAACGGGGGAAACCAACTTAGACAATTGGCATGTGTGGAATGTCAAGGACAAAAGAGCTTTAGGTCAGCTGTTACTTGCCTGCGACGAACTGACAAAAGGACATATCACGGCCTGCAAGATATCCAAGGATGATTGGGATACGTTAGCCGCTTTGTACGAAGACAAAACCCTTTCGAAAATATATGCATTAGAGGTCGAGTTTCATAATTTGACAATTAAGCCACACGACACAATTACCAAGGTCATAGCCCAATTTGAAGACTACCAGCGTAAATTAGCACTATGTGGTAGGAAGATCTCTAGTGAAGACATGGCCATTGGGCTTCTAAACAAGTTACCTAAGTCGTATAAGACATTTGTCACAACTTTGTATAATCGAGCCCAAGTTTTATCTTGTGAAGAGGTTCGTCGACTATTGCTCCTTCACGTCTCGCGAGCCAAATCGACTTCCTCACAGAGTCAGCCATGAAGGCCAAAGGCCCATTCAATAAGGGCAAAACCTTAAGTCACCATGCTAGCAATGGATCTAAACAAGGATCGCATAATTCATCGAAGAAGTTCACCTGTAATTTCTGTGGAAAATCAAGAATAAAAAGAAACAATCATCGAAGGCTTCTACGTCTAGGCAAGCATCCAAAGGATCCCAACATAGATCCTACTGCTCGAGTGAGGAACTCTTCATCTCCATAGAAGCGAATGCCCTAGTTACTTCTAGCTCCCCGCATGAGTGGATCTTTGATAGCGGAGCTACCTCCCATATGTGCAAAGACAAGAACTCCTTTCAAGAACTCGAAGAACACACGAGAGAAGTCTATCTTGGCAACAACAAAAGTTTACCCATCGAAGGAAAAGGGAAAGTTCAAATTACCAACAATCAGGGCGAATGCAAGTCTTTATCCAATGTTCTTTTTGTTCCAAATTTATGTATGAATCTACTTTCCGTCAAGGCCATTACACATCAGGACAAACAAGTATGGTTTGATAACACCTCAATTAAGGTAGTTGATCCCCATACAAAGGATGTCATTGCTCAAGGTATTGAAGAAAAGGGCCTCTACAAACTATCTTGCTTTGTATCCAAAGAATCAACCTCAAGTTTGTGGCACCAGAGATTTGGCCACACTTCTTACTTATCAAAAATCTCTTCATCCCAACTTGTGAAGGGATTGCCAAAGATAGGGCAACTTACTGATGTCTGCCAAGCTTGCACCCAAGGCAAGCAACACAAGGCCCCAGTTCCCAAGGAAGCTTCAATACGAGCGTGGAACCCACTAGCCCTTATCCACATCGACTTATGTGGACCTATGAATACCCCATCCCTGAGTGGATCCCTCTACTTTTATCTTCTAGTAGATGACCACTCTCTCTATATTTTGGTGTACTTTTTGAAGTCAAAGGTAGACACATTCTCTAAGTTTCAAACTTGGATCAAGGAAGTTGAGAATGAAGCTTCAACTAAAGTTAAAACCATCACATCAGATGGAGGTGGTGAGTGTATCAATCATGACTTTGATAACTTTCTCAACCAGAAAGGAATCAAAAGACAAGTCACTCCGCCTCATACTCCATCACAGAATGGAGTAGCTGAAAGGAAGATATGCAGTGTGATGGAAATTGGAACGAACAATGCTTCATCACAAGGATCTACCCTACAAGTTCTGGGCAGAAGCCGTGCATACTGCCGTTCACATTCTTAATCGAGGATTTACAAGTGCATTACACAACAAAACACCCTTCGAAGCCTACTATGGAAGAAAACCAAATGTGAATTACTTTCGAGTCTTTGGTAGTGAAGCTTTTCTCCATGTACTAAAAGAAGATAGAAACAAGTTACAATCAAAGTCCAAGAAACACATATTCATAGGGTACAGTGACCAATCAAAGGCATATCGTCTATATGATATGGAAAACCACTCCATCACCATTTCGAAGGATGTGATCTTCAATGAAGCTTCCTCATACTCAAGAAAAGATTCAAGTACAAGTCTTAGTCCACCTATCTGCACTTTAGAGAGGGACTCAATATTTCCAAACTCAAACTCAGAAGCAAGTACTTCCCAACTACTACGCTGATCTCAAAGGCTTCTTGATAAGAGACAACGAGAACAAAGTAATTATGTTAATTATGATCTAATGCACCAAATTCAGCAAATTCCAGAACCATCCAGCTACAAAGAAGCTAGCTCAATTTCATTGTTGATAGCATCGAACGCCGTGGGGCTGATGGCCTGGGTTCGATTCCTCTCGGCTGGACAATTCAATTTCATTGTCATTTCAACTTTCCTGTACCCTTTAAAAAAAAATAAAATTAAAAAAAAAAAAAAAAAGCTCAAGACCAACCAGAGTAGGAGACAGCTATGAAAGAGGAATTGGATGCAATAGCAAAGAACAAGACTTGGACATTAGTTCCCAAACCAACCAACCATCAAGTCATAGGAGTCAAGTGGATATAGAAGTCAAATACAAGTCTGATGGCACTCTAGATAGATATAAGGCAAGATTAGCCGCTAAGGGATACACGCAACAACATGGCATTGACTATGAAGAAACCGCAAACAAAAGAAGGTATATTCCTATCACAGAAGAAGTACTGCTCTGATCTACTTTCCAGATATAACATGGACCAGTGTCGCTCAGTTTCTACACCACTTGATCCAAACATCAAGCTTACACTGGAGGACTCATCATCACTTGTGGATGTGCATACCTATCGACAGCTTGTTGGCTCATTACTCTACCTTGCCAACACTAGACCAGATATTGCTTATTCAGTTGCTATACTCAGTCAGTTTGCACATCAGCCTCGTCAGACTCATTGGGATGCTGCTCAAAGACTACTTCGATACCTTGCCCTTACCGGACATCATGGTCTTTGGTATAGAGGGGGCATCGAACTTGCCGGATATTCAGATTCTGATTGGGCTGGTGATCCTGATTCTCGACGGTCTACTTCTGGGTATATATTCTTGCTTGGCTCAGGACCTATTTCTTGGGCAAGTAAGAAGAAGCCTACAGTTGCTCTATCATCCACAGAGGCATAGTACCGAGCATCGAGCTTTGCAGCATGTGAGGCCATTTGGCTTCGACGTTTATTATCTGACATAAGTGTTTTGCAGGATACTCCGACATGTATTCACACGGACAGCAAGTCATCCTTGGCCATCGCAAAGAATCCAGTGTTCCACGCTCGGACGAAGCACATCGAGATCCAGTACCACTTCATCCGCGAGAAGCTCATATCTCAAGAGATTACTCTGGAGCAGTGTACCTCTCGGGAGAACCTGGCAGACATGTTCACGAAGGCTCTACCTCCGGTTCCGCTTCAGCGCTTGGTGGACCTCTACAGCATTCACCCGCTCCAAAATGAAGCTGCAGAGGGGGTGTTGACGACATGATTGCTCCTACTTCATCTACAATTGTATCTTCATGAGTGCATCTCCATTTTGTATCCAGGAGGCACTTCATTTCTAGTCTATTTCCATTTTATATTGTACTTCCTTTGTATTTGGGTACCTTTCCATGTGCTTCTACCAATTGTATTCATTCTCCTTTGAAGAGACTTGTCCCACATATGATGTACTTTTGAGAGCCCCTCCCAAATCTATATAAAGAGGGCCTCTCCCCTCATTTGTACTTGGTTAGAAGCTTGAGGAGCCTACTCCATGCTCTTGGCAAGCTCATTTCTAATCCACATGAGTTTACCCATTTCATGGTCTACTCATTTTGTGTCTCACACATTCTTTGCTTTGTGAGAATACTTTACTTTTCATTTTGCTTCCGCATGTGTACTCTCTACAATACATACATACATACATACATACATACAGACATACATACATAGTTTTTCCATACGTGAACCATACGGCAAACGCATACGGATATCAAAGTATGAAAAAAGCATGGAGTTTCATTTAAAATATCATACGCGATATCATACTTTTGGCAAAAAAGTACTAAAAATCTGAAACTTATATATATAAAATATATATAATATGTATGTATGTACCTAGTGTATATGTGTATGTATGTGTATATATGTTTCTATAAATGCATACATACACTAGTGAACATGCGTTCGGGCCCAAAATGAAGACCTAAATTTTTCAACGACAATGTCCAAGAAGTATGGAGTACGGAATGAATCATACGGCAAACATACGCATACTTTTTCATACGTACAGAAAATATTCCATACGCGTACGAAAATAACTATGCATACATACATACGTACGTACGTACGTACGTACGTACGTACGTACGTACGTACATACATACATACATACATACATACATACATACATACATACATACATACATACATACATACATACATATATATATATATATATATATATATATATATATATATATATATATATATATATACATACATACATACACACACACATATATATATATACATCTCTCTCTCTCTCTCTCTCTCTCTCTCTCTCTCTCTCTCTCTCTCTCTCTCTCTCTCTCTCTCTCTCTCTCTCTCTCTCTCTCTCTCTCTCTCTCTCTCTCTCTCTCTCTCTCTCTCTCTCTCTCTCTCTCTCTCTCTCTCTCTCTCTCTCTCTCTCTCCCCCTCCCTCCCTCCCTCCCTCCCTCCCTCCCTCCCTCCCTCCCTCCCTCCCTCCCTCTCTCTCTCTCTCTCTCTCTCTCTCTCTCTCTCTCTCTCTCTCTCTCTCTCTCTCTCTCTCTCTCTCTCTCTCTCATCCGTCATGTTCAGGAGCTAGGGTTCGTGCCCACCGAGCTGCCGCCCCTTTGCTGCTGCAGCCGCCCCGAGCCCTCTCCCGCCATGCTCCGTCATCCTTTTGCCAAAGCCTAACCTTAACCTTAACCATGCCAAATGTAACCTCTCATCGTAACCCCGTCCTAAACCTAACCCTAGCCCAAAAAACCCTAAATTCTCTCCTACCCCTAACCCTAAACCTAATCCGAAACCCTAATCCCTAATCCCCCACCTTAACCCTATAACCGATCCTGCCCTATGTTGTCCCTTATCATACCTATGCCTAGCTCAGCCTCTCAACCTAACCCTAACCTTAACCCTAAACTGAAACCCTAAACCTTATTCCTCTCTCTCTCTCTCTCTCTCTCTCTCTCTCTCTCTCTCTCTCTCTCTCTCTCTCTCTCTCTCTCGAATCCTAAACATTGAAATGGCTCCCATGGACCGAAAGGAAGTGGACGACCTTATCGCTAAAGCTCTCAAAGAGGCCAAAAAGGAAGCAGACCGCAACCTCAATATGGAGATACGAAAGATGATGGAAAAGTTCAAAGGACTCGAAGAACAAGTAATGAATAAAGTTAAAGGACTAGAAGAACAAGTGAAGACTCTCACAGAAGAACGAGACAACTGGAGGACAGCTTATGAGCACATGAAAGAAGAGGGGGAGATCTCCAACGTGGAGATACTCAAGGAAGAAATAAAGAAGGAAATCAAAACGGAGGTAGAATCTACTCGAGAGTCATGGGTGGAAGTAGTACACAAAAGAGTTAAGAAGGAAGTAAGGGAAGACGTGCAAAAAGAAGAGCTCACACGAGTCCAGGATACACTTGAGGAGGAGAGGCTTCGACACACTCGAAGACTTCACATTCGGATTACAGGCCTACCCGAAGGGGTATCACCGGAGGCAGATGCCACTGACATTTGCCGTCGACTTGGATACGAGAGCATGCCCTACACAGACGCATGGAGGGTGGGGAGGGATACATCGCGTTTGCGAGCACTCATCCTCAAGATGAGTTCCGAGGAGGCACGGACCGCCTTTTTTAGACGTCGATCAGTACTACGTGGACTACCCGGCGGCACCCTCTACATGGACGAGGACCTCACGCGTATGCAGGTGGCACACCGACGCGCTTGCATGCCACAGATACTCCAGGCACGTCGAGAGGGGAGGAAGGCCTTTTACCGTGATGGTAAGGTCTTCATAGATGGACGCCCTATCAAATAGGGCCATGCGGCCTATGAGACATCACTACACCAGGAGACACCACTCAGAGGAGCAGTGTGGAACTGCAACGGGGCACTCTGGACGCGACCAGACAGAGTCGAGGAGATCCTCGCATCACATGACTTTGCGTGCATCACAGAGACACACGAGAGCCCAGAGAGAGGTCTACCACGCATTGCAGGTTTTCATTGGGAATCTGCATTCAGGACCACGATGAGACAGAGTACAGCACGAGGATCGGGAGGAGTGGCCATCGTATTTCGACAGGAGATACAGAGTCGGATCCATATTATAGGTAGAGATGAGGAGGCACGATACATGTGGGTTCGCATGGAGATAGCTCAGGGGAGCTCGATTTACATTGCTATATGCTACTTCCCACCAGGCGGATCTCGATACGCAGGACAGGATCTGGGGGGACCGATCCGAGATAGAGACTCACCATACACAGCGCTTTCAGATGAGATACTACATTACAGCACACTAGGTGAAGTCTTCCTTATGGGGGACTTCAATGGCCGCACTCAGTCGCATCAGTGCGAGGCATACGACATGGACCACCCACAGATCATGAGGGCCAGAGACCCCGATGAGATAAGCACGAGCAGGGTATCAGCAGATACGGGTCAGGACACCACCGGCTATGGCAGACATCTACTCGAGCTAGGCAGCCGACATCATCTCGTTATATATAACGGGATGAATCGTTGGCCAGGTTCAGGCGGATTTACTTGCTTCCCTCACGGGGGAGGTGAGAGCACAGTCGACTACATTTTGGGTACTACCTCTGGAGCTTCACTCATCCCTTCACTTAGTATTGGACGACGCCCACTCGGTGCTGACCACACATTTATCACATTCACACTCTCATCTCCGATTCCATTAGACCCTCCCTCACCCACTGAGATACATACCACGATACACTTCACACACGAGCTCTCACATGTTTATGCACACCATTTACAAACCCGCCTACTCTCCCTTGATCCATTCTCACCTTTGGACACACTTACATCACATATCACCTCCATCCTACAGGACTCAGCTCTCCGCAGCTTCCCACACCGCACACATAGGCACCCTCCACGCACAGGATCCATGCCCCAGAACCGCTGGTATGATGCAGATTGTCGTGAGCTACGGAAGCACCTACGGATTTTAGAGCATAGAGGAGATATTACACACACACAGGCACAGCGTCGCATGCAGAGCCTTACTCGCCGCAAACGGCGGGACTGGGAGGAGAGACAGTATTGGGATATTTACCATTTGCTCATGAGTCGAGACAGTGCAGTGGCATGGCGACATTTGAGAGAGAGGAGACAGCAGACACCTATCCGAGACCCGAGCACTTGGCATAGCTATGCACGGGGCCTATACGAGATCCCAGGCCAGCCTCCCATTCCCAGACCGCAGAGCTCACGTCCTACTACCTCTGACTTCTTCACACCCACTATGGTGGGACGCGCTATTGCCCGGCTGCAGCATGGCAGGGCCCATGATCATTTCGGTTTACAGGCAGAGCACCTCATCTATGGAGGCACGACTCTCGCACCGCTCATTGCCCATCTCTTCAACCGTGCATTGGTTGAAGGGTTCCCAGACTCATGGACTGAGCACACCATAGTGCCCATTCATAAGTCAGGTGATACTATGGATCCAGGTACATACCGGACGATCATGATTGGCCCTATATTGGCCAAGTTATATGGGGCGGTACTAGAGACAGAGTTGAGTACTCTCGCTGAGAGGAAGGGCATCAGGGCTCCAGGACAGGCAGGTTTCAGACGAGATTACTCTACCGTTGACCACATCTTCACTCTGAGATGCCTGATCGACCAGGCCAGGGTGAGGAAGAGGAGATTATATTGTTGCTTTGTGGACTTTCGCAAAGCATTTGACACTATTCCCAGGGATCGACTCTTCAGACGACTCCTTGACATCGGAGCTCCGGAGGAGATGATATGGGGGATCTACGCCTTATACGAGAGAGTATCTGGTAGAGTCAAATGTCCAGGGGGCTTATCTGATCCACTTGCTAGCACTATCGGGGTGAAGCAAGGATGCCCTCTCTCACCCACCCTCTTTGGTCTCTACATGGATGAGATAGTGGATTTCATACAGCAGCAGGGGGGAGATGGCATTGAGGTACACGGGTCCACTGTCCATATTCTTTTATACGCTGATGATATTGTATTGGTTTCAGATTCTGCAGAAGGTCTACAGCATCATCTACACGGCCTAGATGACTTTTGCAGACACAGAGGGTTATCTGTGAACCTTGGTAAAACCAAGGTCTTGATCTTTCATACATCAGCACAGGTACGCAGACATAGTTTGTTCACAGCAGCAGGTGGACCGATCGAGGTGGTGGGATCATATGTTTACTTGGGGGTGACATTTACAGCAGCATCAGGGGTCTTCTCTATGGCTCAGGCAGCCCGTGACCGCATCACACGTGGGTACGCAGCACTAGCTTTGATGGAGAGACAGTGCCACCAGGCATATTTTCAGGAGCCCCGCACAAAGGGGTGGCTCTTTGACACTTTGGTTACGCCAGCGCTCATGTATGGGGCAGCCATATGGGGACCAGGATTAGCTACATCAGTATGGACAGCATTAGAGAGGCCACAGATCCTCATGATTGCCAGACTTATCCGCAGCAAGCCTTCAGTACCACATGATATCATTAGAGCAGAGCTCGCTGCACCACCGATGCTAGTTGAGGCACTATTCCAGACGGTATGCCTATTACACAGACTTCGAGGCATGGATACAGAGCGCATTGCTTATCGTGCTTTCGAGGCATCACGTGATATGGCATTAGCAGGCGACACCTCCTCATGGTATGCACAGACACGAGACTGGCTTGCCCACCATGGCTTTGACATAGACAGGCTACCACCACTACAGTACGACTCTCATGCACCCACCTACTCGCTCTCTCATCAAGAGAGGAATAGGATCATTCGTCAGGAGATATGGCATACATACATACAGAGGACATGGGTGAGCCCTAGGGGTACATTGCCACCGAAAATGCTCTACTACCGCGAGCATTTTCTACATATATCGGGCACGGGCTTCATCGAGATTCCGAGATACATGCAGACCTACCTTCCCCACCACCCACGAGTCGTCATTGGGCAGCTCCGGGTTTCATCACATCAGCTCGAGATTGAGAGGGGTCGGTCCAGGGGAGTCCCCCGTGAGGAGAGGTGGTGCCCAGTATGCCAGACAGAGGTAGAGAGTGAAGAGCATTTTGTTATCAGATGTCCAGCATACATAGACCTACGAGCACAGTTCCAGATCGAGGAGTCATTCCAGCTGTGCATGACTATGGGAGACCAGAGACGCTTGGGACGCTTTCTCACAGCAGCATACGAGAGGCGAGAGCAGTCACTACAGCCCATACATCAGACACGGGTGAGTACCCAGCAGACCATTACCCAGTTCTTTCAGCGAGTTGAGCTACATCAGAGAGGTCCATCTATAGGGCTCACGCTCCACCAGGCAGCAGCACAGAGAGCACAGCGCCGACCACGCATGGGCGGATATCGTCGACCACGACTATATCAGGAGGATATCTCACGCATCAGGATTGCCTACGACCACATGATGGAGCATAGGCGTACCACCACCCCCTGGGTTGTCTTCCTTCAGGAGGCACTCAGACGACCACCGATGTACCACATACTACACCCACCTCCACCCATCACCAGTAGCTAGGGCATTTTACTCACATTTTGGACCCCCCCCATGTATTAGGTGGCCACTATCTGCAGAGTCAGAGCCACATCTCCCCAGCCTTTTCCAGCCCTATATAGCTTTGTGTAGCGATATACTTTTTATTTCATTTTATCTTCTACACAGGGTTACTACACTTGTACATGGTTTTTGTCTCATAGGCCAAGTTTGGCCTCCAGAAGACGTTAATATGACTTTCTTTCTTTCTTTCTTTCTCTCTCTCTCTCTCTCTCTCTCTCTCTCTCTCTCTCTCTCTCTCTCTCTCTCTCTCTCTCTCTCTCTCTCTCTCTCTCTCTCTCTCTCTCTCTCCATGACTATCAAACCAGACTCAGGTTAGAGTCTGGTTTGATAGTCATGGACTTGATATGGACAGATTGCCGCCTTTTCAGTATGAGCCACATGTACGTATGATCTCGCGATTATTTCGTGAGAAACAGTCGGTGCCACATGACATCATCAGGGCAGAGCTAGCTGCACCACCCATGGCAGTAGAGGCACTATTCCAGACTATCTGCTTTATTCAGAGGATTAGGGACCTCCCTACAGATAGACTCACACACAGAGCTCTTGAGGCATCTATACAGATATCAGAGTTAGGATATGAGAGAGCTTGGTACACTCAGGTTAGAGTCTGGTTTGATAGTCATGGACTTGATATGGACAGATTGCCGCCTTTTCAGTATGACCCAGACTCACCTCACATCCACCTCTCTCGTCGTGAGAGGAATGTTGTGCTCAGACAGGATCTCTGGCAGCTCTACATTAGTCAGACATGGCACACACCACACATGGGATCGAGACTATCGCACTATCGAGACCAGTTCATAGACATACTAGCTGACGGTTTCATCCAGCGACCACGCTACATGGATACTCACACGCCTCATAGCTTGAGGGTAGCGATTGGCCAGCCGAGAGTCTCATCACACCGACTCGAGATTGAGACGGGCAGAGCCGCAGACATTCCCAGAGAGGAGCGGATATGCAGAGTATGCAGAGTAGAGATGGAGGATGAGGAGCACTTTGTATGCAGATGTAGCGCATATGATGGCATCAGAGGCAGATACGAGACTCTGTTTGCAGGGCAGCCCACCCTCCGAGAGATCATGGACTCTAGAGACCAGCGACAGCTCGGGCGATTCTTACTAGAGATACAGAGTCACAGAGATTCCCTACTCCAGCCTACTGTAGCACTCCATACAGGAGGGAGACAGAGTAAGCTCACTGACTTCTTTATTCCACGACGTGCTGCAACCCTCCCCCCCTCAGCCCACATACCGAGCGGGGTGACTCTTTAGCAGGCTCAGATATCTCGAGCTAGGAGACGACCCCATGATATAGGATATCGGGCACCCAAACTTCACCGACACCAGATTGCGGAGATCCAAACATGTGACCATCGCGCCATGGAGGAGAGACGATCCCAGATGATGGCCGATCCCGTTGCAGCCATCAGGGTGGCCCTGACTCCACCTCCACCTATGTATCACATATTACATCCCACCCACTAGCACAGGATGGAGCTAGTTAGTCGTTTTAGATGCATTCTCATGGTTGTTGTACTACCCTTTTGCATATAGACTATCATAGATATCGCACTCCATACACCCCCCACCACTTTCATGGGTATCCCCACATGCACACTACGGAGATCTATATCAGCTTAACCAGTTTCTTTTCAGCACTTTTATCTTTTCTGATTGACAGGAGATACACCCATGTACATCGATTTGTCTCATAGGCCGAGTTCGGCCTCCTAATAGACGTAAAAACACTTTCTTTCTTTTCTTTCTTTCTTTCTCTCCCCCCCTCCCCCCCTCCCTCCACGCAGAGGTTCCATGCCTCGGAACCGTTGGTATGATGAAGGTTGTCGCGAGCTACAGAAGCACCTACGCATTTTAGAGCATAGAGGGGATATTACACACACACAGGCACAGCGTCGCATGCAGAGCCTTACTCGACGCAAACGGCGTGATTGGGAAGAGAGACATTACTGGGATATGTATCATTTACTCATGAGTCGAGACAGTGCAGTGGCATGGCGACATTTGAGAGAGAGGAGACAGCAGACACCCATCCGAGACCCGAGCACTTTGCATAGCTATGCACAGAGCCTATACGAGATCCCAGACCAGCCCCCCATTCCCAGACCACAGAGCTCACATCCTACTACATCTGACTTCTTCACACCCACTATGGTGGGACGCGCTATTGCCGGTCTACAGCATGGCAGGGCCCATGACCTTTTCGGTTTACAGGCTGAGCACCTCATCCACGGAGGCACGACCCTTGCACCGCTCATTCCCCACCTCTTCAACTGTGCACTGGTTGAAGGGTTCCCTGACTCATGGACAGAGCACACCATAGTGCCCATTCATAAGTCAGGAGATACTATGGATCCAACTACATACCGGACGATCATGATTGGCCCTATATTGGCCAAGTTATATGGGGCGGTACTAGAGACAGAGTTGAGTACTCTCGCTGAGAGGAAGGGTATCAGGGCTCCACGACAGGCAGGCTTCAGACGAGATTACTCTACCATTGACCACATCTTCACTCTGAGATGCCTGATCGACCAGGCAAGGGTGAGGAAGAGGAGATTATATTACTCCTTTGTGGACTTCCGCAAAGCGTTTGACACAGTTCCCAGGGGACGACTCTTCAAACGACTACTTGATATCGGAGCCCCAGAGGAGATGATATGGGGGATCTATGCCTTATACGAGAGAGTATCTGGCAGAGTCAGATGTCCGGGGGGCTTATCTCATCCACTTGCTAGAACTATCGGGGTGAAGCGAGGATGCCCTCTTTCACCCACCCTCTTTGGTCTCTACATTGATGAGATAGTAGACTACATACAGCAGCGGGGGGTGATGGCATTGAGGTACGCGGGTCCACTATCCATATTCTTTTATATGCTGATGATATTGTACTGGTTTCAGAGTCAGCAGAAGGTCTACAGCATCATCTACATGGCCTAGATGACTTTTGCACACACATAGGGTTATCTGTGAACCTTGGTAAAACCAAGGTCATGATCTTTCATACATCTGCACAGGTACGCAGACATAGTTTGTTCACGGCAGCGGGTGGACCCATTGAAGTGGTCGGATCATATGTTTACTTGGGAGTGACATTTACAGCAGCATCAGGGGTCTTCTCTATGTCTCACGCAGCACGTGACCGCATCACAGGAGGGTATGCAGCACTTGCCTTCATGGAGAGACAGTGCCACCAGGCATATTTTCAGGAGATCCGCACAAAAGGGTGGCTCTTCGACACTTTGGCTACACCGGCGCTCATGTATGGGGCAGCCATATGGGGACCAGGATTAGCCACATCAGTATGGACAGCATTAGAGAGGCCACAGATCCTCATGATTTCCAGACTTATCCGAAGCAAGCCTTCGGTACCACATGATATCATTAGAGAAGAGCTCGTTGCACCACCGATGCTAGTTGAGGCACTATTCCAGACAGTATGCCTATTACTCAGACTCCGCAGCATGGATACAGAGCGCATTGCTTATCGGGCTTTCCAGGCATCACGGGACATGGCATTAGCAGGCGACACCTCCTCATGGTATGCACAGACACGAGACTGGCTGGCCCACCACGGCTTTGACATAGACAGGCTACCACCACTACAGTACGACTCACATGCACCCACCTACTCGCTCTCTCATCAGGAGAGGAATAGGATCATTCGTCAAGAGATATGGCATACATACATGAAGAGGACATGGGTGAGCCCTAGGGGTACATTGCCACCGAAAATGCTCTATTACCGTGAGCATTTTCTACATATATCAGACGAGGGCTTCATCGAGATTCCGAGATACATGCAGACATATCTACCACACCAGCTTCGAGTCATCATTGGGCAGCTCCGGGTTTCATCACATCAGCTCGAGATTGAGAGGGGTCGATCCAGGGGAGTCCCCCGTGAGGAGAGGTGGTGCCCAGTATGCGAGACAGAGGTAGAGAGTGAGGAGCATTTTGTTATCAGATGCCCAGCATATGTAGACCTACGAGCACATTTCCAGATAGAGGAGTCACTCCAGTTATGCATGACTATGGGAGACCAGCGACGCTTGGGACGCTTCCTCGCAGCAGCATACGAGAGGCGAGATCGGTCACTCCAGCCCACACATCAGCCACGGGTGAGTACGCAGCAGACCATTACCCAGTTTTTTCAGCGAGCTGAGCTACATCAAAGAGGTCCATCTATAGGTCTCACGCTCCACCAGGCAGCAGCACAAAGAGCACGGCGTCGACCACGCATGGGCAGATATCATCGACCACGACGATATCAGGAGGATATCTCATGCATCAGGACAGCCTACGACCACATGATGGAGCATAGGTACACCACCACCCCATGGGTTGTCTTCCTTCAGGAGGCACTCAGACCACCCCCGATGTACCACATACTACACCCACCTCCACCCATTCACCGGTAGCTAGGGTGTTTTACTCACACTTTTACTCACATGTCCCCCATATATTAGGTGGCCACTATGTGCAGAGTCAGAGCCACATCTCCCCATCTTTTTCCAGCTTTATATATATCTTTGTGTCGCGATATACCTTTTATTTCATTTCATCCTCTACACAGGGTTACTACACTTGTACATGGTTTTTGTCTCATAGGCCAAGTTTGGCCTCCAGAAGACGTTAATATGACTCTCTCTCTCTCTCTCTCTCTCTCTCTCTCTCTCTCTCTCTCTCTCTCTCTCTCTCTCTCTCTCTCTCTCTCTCTCTCTCTCTCTCTCTCTCTCTCTCTCTCTCTCTCTCTCTCTCTCTCTCTCTCTCTCTCTCTCTCTCTCTCTCTCTCTCTCTCTCTCTCTCTCTCTCTCCCCCCTAACTGTGACAGCGGATGGTTTCATTCAGAGACCACGATACATGGATACATATATGGCACCAGCTGAGAGAGTGGCCATTGGGCAGCTCAGAGTATCATCACACCAGCTCGAGATTGAGATTGGGCGAGCCACACCTACCCCCAGGGATGAGCGATTATGCAGGATATGTAGAGAGGAGGTGGAGGACGAGGAGCACTACACATGTAGATGCCAGGCATATGAGGACATCAGAGACCGCTACCCACAGCTCTTCAGGGGGCCTAGAGAGATCAAGGCTTTATTGGGGACAGAGGACCAGCGCCCTCTAGGTCGTTTCCTAGTAGAGCTCCAGCACCACCGCGCATCACTCCTCCAGCAGCATATGGAGATACACCTGGCCCCCCCCCTCAGACTCATGTTACAGATTTTTTCAGACCCACATACACTCGAGGGCCCATCTCGATGCGGGGTGTCACATTACACAGAGCAGAGGAGCTTAGACGACAGCGTCGACGACCGAGACCCCTTGTCCGGAGAGCTCGTCCACATCAGAGAGAGATTCAGGCGATTCACGCACGCCATGACATGGAGATACAGAGACGTCAGCAGCGCACCCCTATCGATTTGGACGCCCAGAGCATTTTGAGGATCGCCATGATGCCTTACCCACCGATGCATTATATCCTACACCCACTCCAGGCATTTAGGGGGTTGACACCATCGAGCCTTCCCTCCCTATGCATATCATGTTTGTATCTCACCCATTGAGCATATAGAGTGCATACCCATAGCACCCCACACCCTTGATGCCAGCTACTATCCCTCCTTTTATACCCGTTTGTAGTACTCACACTTTATTTTCGTTTTGGATCACAGAGGATTGGATCATATTGATGTATATGTTTTGTCTCATAGGCCGATTTTGGCCTCTAATAGACGTTAAAAAGTCTTTCTTCTTTCTTTCTTTCTCTTGATGGATCATCATTGATGGACGGCCCATTGACTAGGGATTCGCGGCCTATGAGACAGCACAGCAGGAGGTGCACATTGCAGTCTCGAACTGCAATGGATCTTTATGGACACATCCAGGGCGCCTCGAGGAGGTGATGGACGGCAGAGACATTATCTTCTTGACAGAGACACACAAGAGCCCGGGGAGGAGCCTACCGAGGATTGAGGGCTATATGTGGGAGTCAACTCACCGCCGCCAGATGAGACAGCACACCACACGAGGATCAGGAGGAGTAGCCGTGCTCTATAGACAGTCGTTACAGCACAGGGTACAAGTGGTAGCCAGAGACCCAGAGGCACGTTTCATGTGGATACGCTTGCAGCTATCAGAGGAGAGAGCAGCGTACTTCGCCGTATGCTATATTGCACCCATTGGTTCACGCTTCACACATTCCCCTCAGCAGCTATCAGGAGGGGAGGGACCAGACACCACATCGCCATATGACTACCTCAGTGACACGATTATGGAGTATACCGGGATGGGTGAAGTCTTCCTTGTAGGAGACTTCAATGCCCGCACTCAGAGCCACCAGTGTGATATCTACGACTTTGACGACCCTGAGATCCTTCGTACCATAGAGGACATGCCTACACTCAGAGCCTAAGCCGACACCGCCACACCCACCTTATATGGCCGACACTTACTCCATATGGGAGCAGCACACCGTCTCGTTATATATAATGGGATGGGGAGCTGGCCCACCTCGCGCGGTCTCACCTGCATTCCACCCACGACACCACAGGGGGGCAGTGTGGTAGACTATGTTATCGGACCCCCGGAGGCGACACATCTGATCACCTCATTCACTATCCCACCCTTACCGATTGGAGCTGATCACGCATATCTTGCCGTATCCATTCGCGGCTCACCATGCATACCCCACCCCGTCACCATACAGCCACGAGCCCGTACCACCATTCACATTAGACATGAGCTAGCACATATCTATAGCTCCCATGTTCGAGAGCGCATCTACTCCCTTGATCCCTCTGCCTCCTTGGACACCCTCACCGCCCACTTCTCCTCGATCCTCCATACATCCGCTACTCTCAGCTTCCCATACACCACCCACAGCACTGCACATCCGACACGGCTGGGGCATACACCCCAGAATAGATGGTATGATGAGGAGTGTAGGCGACTATACCGACATCTCAGAGCACAGAGTATCTTCGGATCCATCACAGAGAGGGAGGCACGACGACAGATGCGAGCCCTCACACGCCGGAAGCGGCGAGCTTTCGAGGAGGGACAGGAGACGGAGTTGATCGACCTTCTCATGAGTAGGGATTGTGCCACCGCGTGGAGGGCACTACGTGAGCCACGTCCACCTACACCCATAGCAGATCCTTCGACTTGGCACACCTACGCCCAGAGGTTATATGACGTCCCAGGACAGCCACCATTACCGATTCCTTCCACACCGCGTCCGGTGATATCCACCCTCTTCACAACAGGCATGGTACGACAAGCCATCCATAGGCTACAGCATGGCCGTTCAGCAGACCACACGGGGCTACAGGGAGAGCACTTTATATACGCAGCAGATGTAGTTTCCCACTTGATCGCCCATCTCTTCAACCGTGCTTTGGTTGAGGGATTACCCGACTCATGGACTATGCGTACCATTACGCCTATCCATAAGTCCGGCGATATGATGGACCCAGGGAACTACAGGACTATTATGATAGGCCATATCCTGGCCAAGATCTATGGGGCAGTACTAGAGGCAGAGCTCAGTACACACGCTGAGGCAGCAGGGATCAGAGCACCCGACTAGGCAGGCTTCCGCCGCACTTTCTCCACCATTGACCACATCTTCGTGCTTCGTTGCTTGATTGAGAGCGCGAAGGCAAGGAAGCAGAGACTATACATCAGACATGCTATGGGCCATCCACGCTTTGTATGCACGAGTCACAGGCAGGGTACGCTGCCCCGGCGGTCTATCAGACAGCCTTGTTAGCACCATTGGTGTGAAACAAGGTTGCCCTCTCTCACCCACTCTCTTCGGTCTCTACATCGACGAGATCGAG
>CM035406.1:64593794-64613794 GCA_020310875.1 Ceratopteris richardii
CATACAGCTATGAAGGATGTCTTTAACAAATCAATATGAACTTTCTTTCTTTAGCCATTTCCAAAGCTTGATTAAGAGAGCAAAAATATAAGTTCTATTGCACTATGTTGATTCCATGGAGTAAATTTGGGAAACAAGCATATGTTTTTTCTCTTAATCACTATTAGTAACTGACTAAATTAAAAGTAAACTGGGTTAATGTACATAATACAATCACAGTAGAATACATTAACATAGTGTAAAGACAAGAAAGCAACATCTAAAAAACACAGTAAGCAATATTTCCGCACAAATTTAAACTTTCGTAAGTTCAAATTTAACCAAACTCACAAACTCAAAATAATGAGCACAGACACAAAAATACAACACCCAAAACAAGAGATAACACAAAAAATAAGATCAATATAATTATGAAAAGTACATGCAAATAAGAAAAGAAAATCACAATTGGAAAAGAATAAGTTCGTAAACAAACAAATAAAAAGAACAAATAGAAACCCAATAAAAGAGATCAATTATGGAATTATCAAACACAACAACAAAATGAAGGACAAAAGTAATATGTGAATGAATATATACCTTTGACTCTGAAGGTGTTACTGATCCAAATGAGGAGAGGTCCTCTTGGTTAGCACCACGAGACCGAAGCAGGTCTATGACTTCAAAATTACATAAAAGCTTTGAATTCGCTTGTTTCCTGTTATCATTGACACACAAGACAAAAGAAAACCAAATAATACATTTGTTTGCCTCACATAAATGTAAGTTGATAACTCACCAACATATTGGAGGTATGCCATTGTGAACCACAAATGATACTTTTTAAAAGAGATTCTCTTCATTCTATAAGAAAGAGACAACATGCAAAGATGTTTTACACTTTCATGTCTTATTCGATGTGTGTATGCAAAGTCTAGCCACTTGTAATGAGAATGGGAGGCCCTTGACTAGTTTGATTTCTTGCACCTGAACAATAAAAAGGTTACATTTAGAGCAATGATCATTGCTCATCACACAAATGGAAACAAATTTTCACATAAGATGGGTCTTATCATCAACATTTTTACTTCAAATGTGAAATGCAATACATCAGGTTGTGCATATGATCACTGCTCATCACACAAATGGAAACAATTTTTCACATAAGATGGGTCTTATCATCGACATTTTTACTTCAAATGTGAAATGAAATACATCAGGTTGTGCAGACCATCTACTTTGACACATCCAAAATATTAAGTCAAAGAATCAAAACTTAAAAGCTTATAGAGAAAGAGATAAATTGTTGTCATTTTTCACAGTGATAAACTGTTGTCATTTTTCATAGTGATAAATTGTTGTCAATTATCGTAGTCACAAAGAGAAAGGAAGACTCTAAACAAGAGAGAGATAGAGAGATCCAAAAGCTAAAGTTTATCTCCCTTACACATGGGGATCCTATTGCCGTCAACCCATCACAAAACACTATGTATTGTCCCCATAACTTGAAAATCATTGATCTTTTTTTTGAGAATGAAGTCTTCACTTTTGTTCTTTGCAACCAAAATTAATGAGACAAAAGCCAAAACCAAAGTACCATATCCAATACCACTCTTTATCCCTTTCACCTCCCAAAGCCTTGGCCTCCAACTACCTCTAACTTCAATGAGGACGACTCCTCTTCCTTTCTTTTCTTCCTAGTTTTGTGACCTCCGTTTCTTGAAGAGGTTGGTCAATGGTCATGAAGGACACCCATCTTTTCACCTCCCAAAGCCTTGGCCTCCAACTACCTCTTAACTTCAATGAGGATGACTCCTCTTCCTTTCTTTCCTTCCTACTTTTGTCAACTGCGTTTCTTGAAGAGGTTGGTCAATGGTCATGACGGACACAAAAATGCTAGTCACTCACACCCATAACAAGAAAACCTTTGGGTGCAGCAATTCATTTATTATAACAAAAAATTAGTGATCCAAAAGAAAGATACTTGTATAGTCCTAAACATTCTCATATGACAAGAACACATGCAATATTTTCAATAAGTCCATACATGTAACATGAAAGAAACATGACGTAATATATAATCATAAAGACCTCAACCCTCATTCTTCTACATCAAGATTGCTCCCTCTACATCAACCTCATGTTGATGAGGAGTTCCTACAAAAAATCCTATTTGTAACTATCTGTACATGGTATACTTCTACTTTACTTTATTGAAAAATTTGCTTATGTCTAGTTTATCCTTCAATATTTGACCTCTTTACATGATTCACACTAAACTCGCACTCAAAAACCAAAGTGATCATGTTACATAAGACACTAGAATTTAGCCCTTGTCATTCTTGTTCTCAAGTGAGGGCTTCAAAAGTTTTATATGCTTCTTACCACTTCACGAAGCTCTTGTTTTACGTTCTCTCTCCTAACACCTAATCACCTAGTGCACCATGTGGAACACACATATTCAAATAAAAGTTCTCTCTGAACTCCTTCAAGTCATGCGGAAAAGGGTTTCAAAAATGTTAGGGTTTTTCATGTACTAGGCTTCAATTTAAGGTATCTTAATAGCT
Source organism: Ceratopteris richardii (assembly GCA_020310875.1). Lineage (NCBI taxonomy): Eukaryota > Viridiplantae > Streptophyta > Polypodiopsida > Polypodiales > Pteridaceae > Ceratopteris > Ceratopteris richardii. The sequence goes on from CM035406.1 coordinate 64,596,341, forward strand.
TTTAACTTTTAAAAAGATCAAAATCATCTCTCAAAACTCGTATTACGGTCTTCAAACTTTAGGCTTTTATGATGAAAATCAAATTTGAGATGTAACATTTGGAGCTTTTGAAGAAATAAACCCCGAAGTTTTAAAATTAAGATTTATTTTAAAATGTAAAAGTAAGTTTTTTACTTTTCGGCAGTCTTATCACTTGTGATTTGTAAGATCTTGGGTGAATAAAAATCAACTTTTGATATACAAAAGCAAGAGACGACTTAAAAGGCTCGAAAAAATCATATTGATACTAATTTATATGAGCATAACACTAAGGTCCTTCTCGCCAACCCGCCAAAGTACAAGATATTGTCACATGAAAACATAAAAGGGTTGACATAAGACTCCCTCCCTAGCAATAGAGCTAAATTGGCTCATCCTCCCGCTTGGGAGCCTACAACTACATGAGTGGCCATCACTAAAAGGAGCGCTAGTATCAAGTGTGTATATGTTTTCAAACGTTTGTATAAGAAATTGAAGCCAACGGGATCTTTTTGTTTCTTCAAATTTTTACGGGAATTTGAAGTTGTTAGGCTTATATCCATGGTTCTTCCATAGAAAAACCATACATCCCCATCATATGGGTAAGGAAATATGGCGAAGAGTTTGGAAAATCTAACATTACCATCGCATCATTAAACATGGCAAACCCCTAAGAAAATTGTCTACATGCCTTGTTTTCACATCCAAAGACCCAATTTTGAATCTTGATAGATCATCATCGTCGACATCATCAATTCATGACCACCCTATACAACTACCATTGAATACCTATATAAGGAGGGATTGGCTATAAAGATCCTTGGTTTGGCCAATGCGAGTCATGGGGGCTGTTGGGGTCACGGTCTCCAAGTAAACAATTTCCAAGTTTCAATTCTTCTTCTTGTTTAGCTCCTTGTTCTTGCCATTTCTAGCCTAGTTCCTAGACATTTAATCCTGTTACCTTGTAATCTCATAATATGAGATCTTGTCTAGTTCTGTCTTGTATCTAGTTCATATTCATCAAGGGAGATCTTGTAATCCTAAGACCGTGTTTCATTACTATGGTCTCGAGTTGTGGGATCTTGTGTATCCCGTCTACTTCGATTATTTGTGCCTATTAGTCTCGGGTTGTGGGGCTTCCTATATCAATTATATATTCTTGAACCATTTCCCCTACGTGTATAACGTCACAACAAAAACATATTTCAGTTATCTTATCTAAGCTAATGAAAGGGAAGAATCTAGTGCTCAAAATGCAAAGTAGATATTTAAATAGTAGTTTTAAACTCATATTTAAATCGTTTAAATCATAAAGATTTAAATAATCCAAAATCAAAATCAAAATTTTTATTCACCCCTAAGTTTCTATCTCTTATCTTTTTGCCAAGAGTATATGCAATACAGGGTAAGTACACTTAAACATCAATGGTACAAAAGCACATAAAATATGTAAAAACATGTCCATCTATCGACCATCGCATTAATCAATGATAGATCTTGACATTTCCATCTACCTATCTACTTCTCTAGCTATTTATTTATTTATCTATCTATAGTCTATCTAGTATCGATCTACCCCATCCATTCATCCATCCATCCATCCGTAACTATCTATCTATCTATCTATCTATCTATCTATCTATCTATCTATCTATCTATCTAACTAACTAACTATATCATTTATCAATCTTTATTTCTCTATATCTATCTATTTGTCTCCTTATCTAGAGTCTACTATCTATCTCTATCTATGTATCTACAAAAGAATCCACATTCCTAACTAGTATCTCATTATTATTTGACTCAAGAATAAAAGAAAAATATTTATCTACACTTTAACTCATTTTATTCATTTATCAATCTTTATGGAATGCAAGATTATAACAACAAAATGGAATTTTGATAAAAAGTAAAAAAGAGAAAAAGAAAACTTCTAAAAATATAATAATAATTTTGAAAAGAAGTTACTCCCATATCTATGGTTTACTATCTTTCTCTATCAATGTATCTATAAAGGACTCTACCTACTTCAATACTTTATATGTCATCATACACTCAAGTACACAAGAAATTTCATGTATCTATGTTTGACGGCTTTTATTGATATATCATTCTTTATCGAGCATCAGAATACAATAGCAAAATTAAGTTTCTTTAATTTAAAAAGAAAATTGTTAGGATCTTGATAAAAGATCCTCCTTAATATTTAAATCATAAGAGAGATTTAATAGGTTTTTATTTTTAAAAAATCGTGAGATTTTTTTAACCATGCTAGTACTCCCATGACATTTTGGCAAGAATATCATTCCACATTCATGTCAAGCACCGTGGAACATAAGGAATATGATAGAAGTACACGATTTGAGAAGATTGTTAGAGCAAAGTGATCAATCCATTTCAACCTATGCCTTAGATTTCAAGATGTTATTTCATGATCTACACATCAACAAGACTACCTGGTTAATCAATTTTGAAGTGGCCTGAAAGATGAAGTGAAGTATCTCTTGCTATCCATGTCTTAAAGAAATACTTTGGATGATGTTATTAATCAAGTAGTTCAATGTGAGAATCAATTGTTCAAAGAAAGCCTAAGTCCAAGAGGTAGAAGTATTGAATAATCAAGATAATCTTTCTCAAGAATCCAAATCAATAATCTTTGAAGCCCAACAAATCATTACAAATGATATAGAGCATACACATTATGAAGTTAACAAGAAGGTAAAGGACAAGGAGACGTTTATGTTCAATCAAAGAGATGTGCTCACTCAAGTCTCTCCATCAAAGATCTTGGAAACAAATCGATGTACCACTAGATGCTTAAGGATATATCTTTTCAAGCGCCCATGTCATTGGATAATATTAAGAGCAAAGGAAAGAAAACATCGAAAAAACAATGGATTATGCTTTTATTTAGACATCACCATCATATGGTACTCAAATCTACTAGAAGAAGAAACGAGTTGGATCCAAGTTTCCATAATCACCATTCATATCGAAAGAATCATGGTCAGAGTCAGAAATCGAATACATCCCATCATGACAATCATGCACTTGATTCCCCACCTAATATATTACAAATTCTTTCATATTTTTTCATGGATATCCATCAACACTCTTTTCTAGTACCACATACAAAGATCACTAAAAAGACCAAGAGCTATGAAGAATCAAGTCGTGGAAGATCTTAAAGTCACATAACTGCTCCTCGTGAACTCCATCACTTCAGGGGGCAGCGATGTCATTGAAACTAAGAAAAATATCTCCAATCAATCCTAGATTTCATGAGGCTTTCTAAATCTCATGATTGGTGAAAAAAAAAAACTTACATCACCACAACGTTTGGAACATGGAAAACCCCTAAGAAGAATTGTTCACATGCCTTGTTTCTACATCCAGAGAACCAATCTTGATCGTTGATATCACCGATGACATCAACAATTTGTGACTTCCCTATAAAGCCACCTTAGAACACCTCTACAAAGAGAGAATGTCTATAGAAATCTTCAATCTACTCGACGTCACTCTTGGAACTCAAGGAATCTCGATCTCAAAGTAAGTAATTACCAAGTTCTAGTTCTTGTCTTTGTTTAGCTCCTTGTTCTAATCTTTTCTAGCCAAGTTTCTAGCTTTTCAAAATGTTAGCATAGGAGTGATAGATCAAATACCAACCATCAAAAAGGCAAAGTAATTATGCAAGTACTTCAAATGGAAGAGCTAGTGATATTATGCTTGCTATGAGGCCTGAGTACACAAGTACTTCAAATAGAAGAGCTAGTGACACTATGCTTGCTATGAGGCATGAGTACACAAATACAAGTGGCAAAGATAACATATGGTACACATAGTACAACAAGAAATTTTAAAACGAGATTCAAATCGTTTAAATCGTAAAGTTTTATAAAATCCAAAATAAAAATGGGGGTTTTAAATCACTTTAAGGGATGTTTATTTTTGCAAACATAAACTATGTATCAATGCATATTTAGCATCCTTTTTATATATCTTACACAATAACATATAAAAACACTTATATTTAGTATTGTGTACTTTGAACTATTCCTCATGAGTCATTTTGTCTCCCAAGTCCTCACATTCATAGTGCATAATACATATACATTTTAATTTCTAATTTTCTAACGTTAATAAAACATTCTAAAAGTTAAAACTTGAAGCCTGAATTTAAACCAGACTATTTTCAAGTTTCAACTATCAACATTAATGATCATTGATAAACTATGGTCTAGACTCTAGATTCTATAAGGCAAGTAGCAAGGAGAAAATAGTGAAGACAACTTGCAAGGGCAATAGTGAAGACTGAAGAAAGGGGTAAATAGTGAGACAAGGGGCTGCTTTAAGAGCTCTATCGCAAGAACAAAAAGCCAAAAGAGCATTCATCTAAAGCCCCAAGGGCAAGTATGCAAGCTCTCAAGGGAAAGGAACCAAAGAGCAGTTTGGACACTCAAAAGCATCAAAAAACAAAAAAGGAGTTTGTCATCAAAATGTACATGCATTGTACCATTAACCATGCCTTTAAAAAATCACAAAAGAAAAATTCAAAAAAATCGCATAAAATCACTTAACACCTTTGGAACAATTTCTTACGATTTTTAAGATAAAAATCAATGATTTATTCATACTATGATGGTGCATAGATTCAAAATGTAGGAATCACATGTCTCATCAAAAGGAAATCTTCACAAACTTGCATGTTACTATCGAGAATGCTTTCTCGATCCATCTTCTAATAAGGAATTCCTCGTGATTGTTAGGAAGCCTCATCACTAGCACTTGAGCTCGAGTCATCAACTCTCAGAAGCTTTCACCTACATGTAGTTTTAATCTTTGGAATTACCAAGCTTAAACACCTCGATGAAGGTTGTCTTCTTGGTGGAACCACTTGTCAGCCAACTTCCAAGCCTTCCAATGTGGATGAAAAAAGAAGAAGAAATGCATCCTCCCAATCTTGAAATCCTCTACTTTCACAAATGGACAAATCTTATGTATATGACCATGAGGATCCACCTTGATAAGAGGAGAACCGAATGTTGATGCTTAAAAGCAATGCACTGAGTTCCTTGGCCATGGTCTGTCCTTGGGGTGCAATATCCTTTGAGCTTGAGGATAGTTGGAATATGAACTAAAACAAAAAATGGTAGCTACTATAACGTCCCACATGGGTCCCACCGAGCAATTCAAACTATACTTGAACACCCAAAGAAGCCACGACGATGGGGTCTCTGGGACGTTGCATCCCTATGTGCAACAATGGGCCTATGCATAAGGGTGGGTGCCTTCAGCATGAGTAAATAACCATAGAACCACAACCATTTGACATCTAAGATGCATATATTGTATAGTTAAACCAAAAGGGCTTCGCAATACATTGGTCACAACCTTATCAAAGAGCTTTCAAGAACCTTCAAAGCTAGACCCAAGGCTTATAAGAGCTTATCATTTGGCTGCTCACAACACATGTCTATATCAGATTATTGCACCACCAAAGAACATCAATCATGGCTTGAGTTCAAACATTGGGAGTACTCTAGAGTCAATGATAAATAACTAAGGCCTTTGTATGCTTCTGCACTAACCTTCCAAAATCCAGCATTGATAAAGTTTTCCCACTTAGACCAGCCAGTCTTGGTCCAGCTTGTAAAAAAATTCACCCCAGATGGTCCAGCCAAATGATCGACATGGTCTAGGTCCAAAAATCAGCCCAATCCAACCAAGAGGTCGACTTGATCCAGCTCCAAAAATTAGACCAATCTAGCTAAGAGATGGACTTGTTCTAGTTCCAAAATTAAGACCAGTCCAATCAAGAGGTAGACTTGGTCTAGTTGGTCCTACGAGTGCTCCAAGAGGGTCTTCAATTGAAACAATGACTTGCAAGGTAGCATGCATGCAAAGAGACAAAAAGATCCATTTGCTTTCAATTCTTCGAAATGCAAACCAAATACTCAGCTAAGCATCATGAATGAGGAAGGTGTTCACAAGTGTCACGCATGGGGTGCACATCCAACTTGTACAAAGAAGGAAGAAGGTGTATGCTTCCACCTTCAAGCCCATACATGGAGGTCCCACTCCTTGAGAACAAGCTTTCACCATCGAGAATCTCCCTCAATTTACCCTTCCAACAATCGCCAACATGTGCAACAATGTTAACTGTCCTTTTCTCACATTCATGCAGCCAAGAGTGTGGTTCTTTAAGCCTCAAGTTGTTGAAGTCTTACAAGAAGAAATTAGCAAAGTGTATGATAAAGCCTAACTCTGCTCAAGTATGTCCTTCTATAAGCATCGAATTGCTCATGTATGCATGTGAGGCATAGTTCCAATTGTACATGTCTGAAATGTTTTAGCCAACTTGTATCGAACTTGAATCGGACTCTTACAGCAAAAATGCATATGGAATTTGACTTCCGTATTTATATACTTTGATCTCTTCTCTTCACTTTATTGTGCAATTTCAACTTTTTACCCTTTTTATTCATGGAATTAATCACATATTTATGGTTCCAACATGATTTGTCATGTATGTTATGTTACAACCATAGTTGTCTCCTGACACGCCAAATTCGTTTTCTTGAAGTTTCTAACGTTTTGTTTTTGACAACTGTTTCTGACACATTTTTGACGTAACTCTTTCAATCATGTAGAATGTTATGTTGTACTATTCACAAAATGCTACGTTTTTCTAGGTCTTTATTGTCTAGCTTCTTGAGTTTGGAGGGAGAAAGAGAAAGGAAAGAATGGAGGGAGGGAAGGAGCAAAAGAGGGGGGAAGAAAGAAAAGAAAGAAAGAAAGTGTTTTTACGTCTATTAGGAGGCCGAACTCGGCCTATGAGACAAATCGATGTACATGGGTGTATCTTCTGTCAATCAGAAAAGATAAAAGTGCTGAAAAGAAACTGGTTAAGCTGATATAGATCTCCGTAGTGTGCATGTGGGGATACCCATGAAAGTGGTGGGGGGTGTATGGAGTGCGATATCTATGATAGTCTATATGCAAAAGGGTAGTACAACAACCATGAGAATGCATCTAAAACGACTAACTAGCTCCATCCTGTGCTAGTGGGTGGTAGTGGGTGGGATGTAATATGTGATACATAGGTGGAGGTGGAGTCAGGGCCACCCTGATGGCTACAACGGGATCGGCCATCATGTGGGATCGTCTCTCCTCCATGGCGCGATGGTCACAATCCTGGATCTCCGCAATCTGGTGTCGGTGAAGTCTCGGGGCCCGATATCCTATATCACGGGGTCGTCTCCTAGCTCGAGATATCTGAGCCTGCTGAAGAGTCACCCCGCTCGGTATGTGGGCTGAGGGGGGGAGGGCTGCAGCACGTCGTGGAATAAAGAAGTCAGTGAGCTGACTCTGTCTCCCTCCTGTATGGAGTGCTACAGTAGGCTGGAGTAGGGAATCTCTGTGACTCTGTATCTCTAGTAAGAATCGCCCGAGCTGTCGCTGGTCTCTAGAGTCCATGATCTCTCGGAGGGTGGGCTGCCCTGCAAACAGAGTCTCGTATCTGCCTCTGATGCCATCATATGCGCTACATCTGCATACAAAGTGCTCCTCATCCTCCATCTCTACTCTGCATACTCTGCATATCCGCTCCTCTCTGGGAATGTCTGCGGCTCTGCCAGTCTCAATCTCGAGTCGGTGTGATGAGACTCTCAGCTGGCCAATCGCTACCCTCAAGCTATGAGGCATGTGAGTATCCATGTAGCGTGGTCGCTGGATGAAACCGTCAGCTAGTATGTCTATGAACTGGTCTCGATAGTGCGATAGTCTCGATCCCATGTGTGGTGTGTGCCATGTCTGACTAATGTAGAGCTGCCAGAGATCCTGTCTGAGCACAACATTCCTCTCACGACGAGAGAGGTGGATGTGAGGTGAGTCTGGGTCATACTGAAAAGGCGACAATCTGTCCATATCAAGTCCATGACTATCAAACCAGACTCTAACCTGAGTGTACCAAGCTCTCTCATATCCTAACTCTGATATCTGTATAGATGCCTCAAGAGCTCTGTGTGTGAGTCTATCTGTAGGGAGGCCCCTAATCCTCTGAATAAAGCAGATAGTCTGGAATAGTGCCTCTACTGCCATGGGTGGTGCAGCTAGCTCTGCCCTGATGATGTCATGTGGCACCGACTGTTTCCCACGAAATAATCGCGAGATCATACGTACCTGTGGCCTCTCGATCGCACTCCACTGGGTGACTGTGAGACCTGGGGCCCAAACCGTCGCAGCATACATCATAGCTGGTCTGACCAGTGTGTCAAATAGCCAGCCCTTCGTGCGGGGCTCCTGGAAGTGTGCTTGGTGACATCTCCGCTCTAACATGGCTAAAGCTGCATATCCGCGTGTGAGTCTATCGGTGGCTGCCTGTCTCATGCTGAAGGGGCCAGGCAAGCTCGTGAATGTGACTCCGAGATAGACATAGGAAGTGACCACCTCAATCTGTCCACCACCAGCTCTGAATCCTGCTCCATTCCTCACCATGGGGGAGGTGTGGAAGATCATGACCTTGGTCTTGCCAAGGTTTACTGTCAAGCCCCTCTGTGTACAAAACTCATCCAGGGCCTCAAGGTGGCGCTGTAATCCCTCGGGTGACTCTGAAATCAAGACAATGTCATCGGCATATAATAAAATGTGGACATGTGTACCTGCGAGGTCTGCACCCTCTCCTCCAGCTCGGAGAATGTAGTCCTCAATCTCGTCAATGTAGAGACCAAATAGAGTGGGAGAGAGTGGGCAGCCTTGCTTAACACCGATGGTGCTAGCAATGGCCTCAGACATACCTCCTGGACACCGTACCCTCCCAGTCACCTGCTCATAGAGTGCATAGATGGCCCAAATCATCCCTGATGGTACTCCCAAGCTCTGGAGGCGTTGGAAGAGCCTCTCTCGCGGCACTGTATCAAAAGCTTTGCGGAAGTCCACAAAGCAGCAATATAGCCTCTTCTTCCGCACCCTTGCCCCATCAATGAGGCAGCGCAGAATGAAGATGTGATCAATAGTAGAGAAAGCTCGTCGAAAACCTGCTTGGCCTCGTGCTCGTAGCCCCTAAGTCTCTGCATATGAACTGAGCTCTGCCTCAAGTATGGCACCGTATAGTTTGGCCATGGTGTGGCCAATCATGATGGTCCTGTAGTTCCCTGGATCCAGGGTGTCGCCAGATTTGTGGATAGGCACAATGGTGTGCCTAGTCCACTCCTCTGGGAAGCCCTCTCCTATAGCCCGGTTGAAGACATGTGCAATCAACGGGGCTATAGTGGAGGCTGCATATATGAGATGCTCGCTCTGCAATCCTGCGTGGTCTGTCGAACGTCCATGTCGAAGTCGTCGTATGGCCCTCTCAACCATCTTTGCTGTGAAGAGAGAAGAACTAGTAGGGCGAGGCTCAAGTGGCTGGGGAATGGGAGGCTGCCTAGGTACCTCATATAACCTCTGAGCATAATCATGCCATGTGTGTGGGTCTCCAATAGGTGTGGTCGGGCGTGGCTCTCGTAGGCTGCGCCATGCTGCAGCACTGTCCATACTCATAAAGAGATGGTATAGCTCAAGCTTCTGTGCCTCCTCAAAGGCTCGCCTCTTTCGACGTGTGAGTGTCTTCATCTGTCCCTTGGCCTCTCTCTCTGTGATCTCTCCCAATGCTCGCTGAGCTCGTAGTCGGCGGTAAAGATCTCTGCAATCCTCATCATACCAACGATGTTGTGGCATAGTCCCGGGAGGAGGTGTGTGACGAGAATGGATGGTGTGTGGGAAGGAGCTGATGGCTGATGTCTGAAGAACTGATGCTATCTGAGAGGTGAGTAGGGATAGTGGAGTGTCAGGATGAAGTAAGAGAAGACCCTGCTCGACTCGAGCCGCATATATGTGAGCTAGCTCGTGTGTGAAGTGGATGGTGGTGTGTGGGATGCGTGCTGCGGGTATGCGTGTAGGGGTGTCTCCCTTCAGGGAGAGTGCGAGGTATGTGTGATCGGCCCCAATGGGTATGGGTGGGATGGTGAATGAGGTAAGTAGGTGGATGGCCTCTCTGGACCCCATGACGTAATCTACTGTACTTCCCCCGCCATCTGTGACTGAGTGTGGTATGCATGTCAATCCTCCTGAGGTAGGCCACTGAGTCATCCCGTTATAGATAACGAGATTATGTCGAGAGCCTAGTCTGAGTAGGTGAGTGCCATAGTGAGTGTGTGTAGCGTCAGCTGAAGCTCGAGCTGTAGACTCATCCTCTATGGTATGTAGTATCTCCGGGTCTTCTGGGTCAAATATCTCACACTGATCATTGCCTGTCCTGGCATTGAAGTCTCCCATAAGGAAGACTTCCCCTAATGCAGAGTACTCTGTAATCTCTTCTGACAAGCAAGTGTATGGTGAGTCCTCCTCTCGATCTATGATAGCGAAACGCGAGCTAGAAGGAGCAAAGTAGCATAATGCTATGAAGATGATCCGCTCCTGCGAGAGCTCGAGTCGAATCCAAAGATATCTGGCCTGTGAATCACGTGCGACTATCTGTATCCTGCTCTGAAGTCCATCTCTAAAGAGTATGGCTACTCCTCCTGATCCTCGGGTGGTGTGCTGACGTGTACACTCTCTGTATGTGGACTCCCACTGAAAACCGTGGACACGAGGTAGGCCCCGGTCCGGGCTCTCATGTGTCTCTGTGAGCATAATGATGTCTTTGCCTTTGCGCACCTCTTCCAATCTCTCTGGGTGTGTCCATAGATCTCCATTGCAGTTCCAAACTGCAAGGTGTATCTCCTCGAGTGTCTCACAGGCCGCGAATCCCTATGGGATGGCCTTGCCATCAATGATGACACGACCATCTCTGTATGAAGCCTTCTTTCCTTCTTTGCGAGCTTGATGTACTCTCGGCATGCATGCACGACGGTGTGCTACCTCCATGGGTGTGAGATCATCGTCAAGGTAGATGGGGGGGCCATCAAGTGCTCTCAAAATCACCCTCTTGCGTAGGAAAGTAGATCTTATATCTTCGGAAGGGAAGTGTAGAATGAGAGCTCTCTTCTTCGTGGGGTCTCGTCCCGTTCTCCAAGACTTGATGAATGGGGGGGACTCCTCTTTGTAGCCGAGTATCTTGCATAGTGTCTTCCCATCGGACTCGGGGGTAGAGCCTTCTTTTTCTTCAATGCCCGTGATGCGTACATTGAGACGGCGGGCATGTCTCATCTTTTCTTCCTCAATAGTGGTGTGCACGATGAGGGCTTCTTCCTTTTGTGCTTTCTCTTTGGCTTCTTTTTTGATGTTCTTCTTCACTATGTCGATCCACCCTTCTTTGGTAGCTTCTAATTTGTTTTCCATGCTCTCGGTCAAGGATTTGGTGAGTTCTTCTTTGAGAGCTTCTGTCTTGTTCATATTAATCTCTCCTTCTTCGGGTGTAAGAGAGACCATTGAAGCTTTGAGGAGCTCCAATTCCTCTTTCATGTTTGCCCTCTCCTTAGCCCATTCTTCTTTCTCTTTCTGCCATGCTTCCCTCTCCTTATGATATGTTTCTACTTCCTTCTCGAGCTTTGAGAGGCGGCTGATGATGGCCGTGGGGGAGGGGGATGAACATTTTATAAGCTTGACTAGTCTTATTTTCTAGGCATGAGTGTGCATGCAAGCATGTATGTATATACGTTATGGCAACAAATAAGATGTATTGTGTTTTGGAGAGCGTCCAAGATGTGTAAAGAAGAAGTGGCCAGCATCTAAACAGCTCAAAACAACTCAAAAGAGGCAGCACAATGATCTCCCGTCACTTGAGCATAAGTTAACACATTATTTTATGCACCCTACAGGGACTTTTTATAGGAAATAAGTCCCCCAAAACCTAGTTTCGTGATTTCTCCGTTGCAATTGCGAAACATCTTTTTTTATTACTTCTAAAAGTTTTTTGATGAAGTGAGGTAGGCCAAAATAATAATCACAAGTATTTCCAAGATCTTTCTAACACTTGGAACATTGGCACATACACATCTTGAACAAATAAATGAGACGAGATGACATAAGAATAGACAAGAAAGATATTTTAAAGTGGTGCAGTAGCCAACTGAATGCTAACTACACACTAATCTTTAATGACAACTTGCAATGGAATAATGTTAGAAATCTGAATATCGGCCGGAAGAGAAGGGTTCTAGGTACAAAATTAAGAGAGAAAGTGCCAAAGAGATAACATGCAGATTGGAAGTGATGGACTATTATAAACAGTGAAAACAACAAACCCTAACCTCAAACTAGATCTTCTCTAATGATGAGTGACAACTGCGTCCGCCATCTTCCCCATAGTTGTCTCGAGTTTAGGAAACGGGGAAAACGGAAACGCTACTCAAAAGGCCAAAAAAGGAATCGAGAAACACGAAAATGGAAACGCTCTCTACATTTTGTACCTAGAACCCTTTTCATTCAGCCTATATTCAGCTTTGTATCATTACACACATTGTATATTGACATTTAACATTTATTTTAGTGTGTAGTTAGCATTCAGCTGCCACACTTTGAAAATTGTTCTCTTTATTCTATTGTCATTCATCTCATTTAATTTGGTCAAAGTGTGTTATGTGCTAAGGTTCTAAGTGTTAGAAAGATCTTGATTACATGTGATTATTATTTGGGCATACCTCACTTCCAACATCATAAATAGGATTCTTAGCAATAGCAATAGCGCAACCCTTAATTAACAATGTCAAAATTGACCTAAAAATAAATAAAACCTACTTTCAATAATGGTCCATACGATCAAAATGGCCAATTGGGTCAACCTGGTCGAAATGTTTTTACATATTCTTGTAGCTCTCTCCAAGAGATTTCTATTGATATATGATATTATACCATCAGACAGATTTTAGGGTTTCAAAACCCTAACCCTAACTTTCAGTATAGTACATTTATGAAACGAAGTACATCACTTGAAAAGTCTTGTTCCCCTCATTAGGAAAAGCAACTTTATTCACTTTAATTTCATCATGAGACTTTTTTAAAAGTTCGTTTTTTGGCAGAAAAGCATCTAAATTTAGCAGAATTTTTGGAAATTGCAAATAAATCACCAATGACCTCTAGCTTTAGCAATCGCTTTATTGGAAAGCTGTCATGGGACTTACTAGAATCTATAAAAGAAGGCTCTTAGGGACATAGTTCATCAATCAAGTTTCTTTCAACTTGAGCTCTAGGGTTAAGAGCTTCTTGACAAATTTGAAGGAGTTCCTCCTGATAGGGTATATGCCATTATGGCAAGAAACCAAGTCATCACATTGAAAAATGCAAAAAGAAAATTTTCAATTAAAAAAAAAAAGAGCATCAGAAGATGATCATGACTTGGATGTAGTTGGTGATCGAGAAATCGCTCTAAAATGAAGAGCTGGTAGTAAATTCACTATTTCCAATGTTCTGTTTGTACCACAAATGAAGAAGCATTTGCTTTCTATCTCTACTTTACTTCCTTATCATATGGTAACTGGTTATAAGATGATGTTTAAGAAGGATTCATGAACAATCCTTAAACTTAATGAGGAGCATTGTCTATTACAAAGTGAAAACAAAAGCGATATGTTGGTTTTGTCAAAAAATGAGCCATGTTCATCTTGCAAAATCTTCTACACCAAAAGAGAATATGAAGTTATGGCATGCAAGATTTCGTTACATAAGCTACATAGCTCTCAAACCTATGAAGGACAAAGATATGGTTGAGAATTCGCAAGCTTTCGATTCACGAGATGATGCAAAATCTTGTGAATGATGTCTTGAAGGAAAGCTACATAGGCTACCTTTCAAAAAGCATGGATTTACTACAGCCCAAAGAAAGTTGGGGATTATTCATTAATATGTGAGTGGACTCATGAGAGCATATTTTATCAATGGATATAGGTACTTTGTCACTTTTATTGATGGTTAACCTAGATATTCTTGGGTATTTGGATTAAAAACCAAGCCATAGGCTTTTCTATCTTCAAGAAGTTTGTATCTATGGCTGAAAATGAAAATCAACCTAAAACTCAGATTTCGAGAAGTGGTGGATGTTGAAAAATAAAGAGCAAGCTTAGAGGAGGATTATTTGGATATTCAAAAAAGTGAACCAAGGCTTGGATAATGCAAAATCCACAACTTCTTATTCATTAGAAGAGAAAGGAAACACAAAAGGACTCACATGGGAGCTCGAAGATCAAGAAGAGTTAATGGAAAGCCAAGCATCAAGCAAAGGGTAAGTGAAGAATCACACATTCACCTATACATGAAGAAAGGGTGCATTTTCGAGGATAAGCACTAAAGTGAAGGACCTAACAAGTGCCCAAGGACCAGATGAGCATCCCCAAACAGTATCTAGATTCTACACCTTCTTATCTTTGTAGATAAGCTTTTCATAAGCTTCATGCACTAGACCCTCTATCTCTCTAGTGTATTCTGTCAGACATAGTCATCTTGTAACGGTGTTTTCTCTCTATGTAGACATCATCTTCTAGAGATCTTACACTTGAATGAAAGCTTATCTTACATAGTTTATATATGCTGAATATCTGGGTCTTAACATCCTGCTACTGTGAATTATTGCCGAATCTTTGTGATCTAAATTTCTGCATAAGTGGACAGCGAGGTAATCTTTGATAGAACAGATAGTTGCCTGACCTATACTCACTCAAATTGAGTGATTGTTGGCTCATTTGGAAGCTAACAGAGTCTACTGGGTGTGGACAAAATCTTGGAACCATTAGATTTCAAGAAGGGGATCAAACTGATTGATCCAGGTCAAACAGTTTTGGGAAGTAGGCTAGGAGACCTAGTTGGGCTCATTGTGCTTTTGTTGCACACAGAGAATTTATTCCTCAGAGTTGGTATCAAAGCTTTGGAGCTTGGATCAAGACCAGGACACTACAAGGGAGTACACTTGGAGGAGAAGATGCTTCATCAAAAGAAGAAAGAAGGGAATCACAAAGGATTGCTTGAAAAGGTAACCTCTATATCAGATTCTCTTTTCAATGGCAGATTTGCGACAAAAGATGGAGTTTTGGACAAGGACAACTACCAGCCCTGAAGGTTTGAGATTACAAATTACCTAATGGGCAAAGGATCATGGTCCATAATCAATGGAGAAGAAGAAAGACGTGATGTAGACCTTAAGACATAGCCACTACCAATGCATAAAGGAGCTAAAGGAGTGGGAAGAGAGGAATAGGAGAGCAATGTTCCTCGTCTTTCAACTCATCTTCAAAACCATGGTTGGACATATACCGAAGTTTGGCAATGCCAAGGATGTATGGGATGCCTTAGAAAAGATTCATGCAACCTCTACAAGATTTAGGAAATGGAAGCTCAAGAATGAGCTCAACACCATGAAGAACAGAAGTAGCCAAAGTGTGGTTAAGTACACACTCAAAATCAAAGACCTAAGGGATCAATTAGCATCAAGCGGATATGCAAGATTGATGATGAAGACGTCGTGCAGGTCACCCTCAAGGATTGAGAGGAGAAGACAAGTGGAAGCCTCTCATAACCACTATCCTCTATAGAGATCCACTTCCACATTTAGAAGACCTCATTCCTCACTTGGTGGCAAAGGAGGAATCATTTGGAGATTTATCCAAAAGCAAGGACACTCATGGGCAAATTCTATACTCCAGCAAAGGGAGAGGTGGAAGAAGAGGAAGAGGGAAAGGCTACAACAATCAAGGCAACCACCAAAGCAAAGAAGGAGGAGAAGAAAGCTTAAGTGATTCTACATCCCAATCAAAGGGAAGAGGCAGAAGCTAAGAAAGAGGAGGCTACAACCCCACAAAGGTACAATTTTCTATAATTGTGGTAAGCCAAATCATATAGCTTCAACTTGCAGATATAAGGATGGGTAAATACACTCAAAGAAGACAAGGGAACTACGTAAACACTTCAAAAAAGGACATACGTAATGACCAATTGCTTGCTATGAGACATGGCTACTCAAAGGAAGCCAATGGTGATAGCAAATGGTACATAGACTCAGGGAGCAACAATCATATGTCTTATGAAGGTGATGTATTCACCAATTTGTAGGTTCCAAAGACCAAAGGGTGTGTAGAAACAAGTGATAACACTGAGCATACCATAGAGCACATTGGGGATTGGACACTTGGAAATGACAAATCAGCGCTTGAGAAGGTATTGCATGTTCCATCTATTACTAAGAACCTTGTTTCATTAGGGCAAATGGTAGGGAAGGGTTTGCACGTCATATTCAATGACAAAGGATCCTTTATAAGGAATCCCAAATATGGAAATAGGTTGGTTGCTCAAGGAAGAAAGGAAGGAAGAATGTTCACCTTGGATGTGTCTCCAAATGTAAACAACGTATGCTATGTTACAATAGGTAATCAAAGGATTGTTGAACTTGACCTTTGGCATAAAAGAATAGGGCACAACATTCCTAAGCTAAGGAATATAAGCAAGGAAGAGCTTGTAAGAGGGTTGTCCAAGTTTGAGATCAAAGAACTCCATGAATTTTATGATGCTTGTCAACTAGGGAAGCAAGCTAAACAAACATTCCAAAGGAGTATACACAAGGATGCAAATCTCTTAGATCTCATCCACACTGATGTATGGGGACCTTCCAAAGAGTCATCCTAGATCCATAGGAGGCTCTAGGTATTTTGTCACATTCACTAATTTAAGAACAAAGAAATCCATGAATTTTGTGATGCTTGTCAACTAGGGAAGCAAGCTATACAACCATTCCAAAGGAGTATACAAAGGGCTGCAAATCTCTTAGATCTCATCCACACTGATATATGGAGACCTTCCAAAAAGTCATTCATAGGAGGCGCCAAGTATTTTATCACATTCATTGATGATTACTCCAAGAAAGTATGGATATAAATCATTAAAGAAAAATCAAGTCTGTACTCTATGTTCAAGAGGTCCAAGAAAGAAGCTGAGGAGACATGTAACCATGCGTAAGCCCTAAGGTCTCATGGAGGGAGAGAATGTTTCTCCAAAGAATTCAGTTCTTATTTGTATGAAAATGGTATTAAAAGGCAATTTACAAGCACGTATACCCACTAACGAAATGGGGTAGCATAAGAAAGAATAGGCACATAGTGGAGTTAGCAAGGTGAATGATTAATGACGCACACATGCCTCTCTCTCTTTCTTATTGGGATGAGATTGTTAATACATCACTTTACGTGATGAATAGGGTACCTAAAAGTGGTGTGCATGAATTGACTCCAAATGAAGCCTACTAGAGAAAGAGACCAAGTATGGAGCATCTCAAGGTGTTTGGATTTCACAAGAGGTAAGAACCAAATGCAAAATCTGAAAACTCTATCTTCAAAGGGTATTCTATTGCGCAAAAGGGTTAAAAGTCTTATAACCCTCACACCAAGAAGTTTTGTGTATTAAGAGATGTGGTCTTTAATGAATTGAAACCATGATGTGTAGACAAGGGAAAAGAAAAGGTAATAGATGATGACT
>CM035406.1:64623794-64711294 GCA_020310875.1 Ceratopteris richardii
TGAGTACTGTGTTTTCTGCGTATTCTACAGCCTCTGAGCGGAGTACTGTGTGCGCCCTCAGGTGCTCGGTTTTCTACTCCCAGCATATCATCGAGGAGCTCTCAAGAAGGAGAGCGCAAAGTGGTGTATCGCCATCGAATCACTTCATTGGTATCAGAGCACAGTTCGAGGCAAAAGCTTCGTTCCTTTTGTGCGAGCGAAGCGAGCACCCCCCAGGCTTTCTCCAAGGCTTACGACTAAGGCGGCGACCAAGGCATAGACCTTGGCATACCTTGTCATCCGAGTCACCGTTGGCTGCGTGCGAGGGAGGACCTCAACGATCAAGGAATATAGAGGTTCCCGGTACTTCCCGGGAGGTCACCCATCCCAGTACTATTCCCCCCAGAGCTCGCTTAACCGTGGCAATCTCTTGCGACTAAGCTACACTCTTGTGGTGTTTGAAGAAGGGGAAAGACTAAGGTTAACATTACTTTGAACAAGTTTTGGTCCCTCAAAGCTTCATTTTTGCTTTCAAAGCCTATTTCTAAAGCAATTTTGGGGTGTTTTTGGAGCCATTTCGGAGTACTTTCGGACATAGTTCTCTTGGTCCAAGAACATCAAGAAGAGTGTTCCTTGTACTTCTCAAACAATAAGTATCAACCTTTGGGCCTGTATTTTCAGCCACACTTGTAAAACTACAAGTTTCTCGAGGGGTTTTCAGTTTTGGTGGGAGCAGTCGCTGCAAATTTATGCAGGTTTTTAAAGCCTAAAACATCAGAGTTGACAGACACTTGCAGGTGTTATTGGCTAGTTTTTGGGCTGTGTATTCAGCCTTTTAGTGTCATTTTACTGCATATATTGAGCACATACACACCATGTACGCTTCTGTGGATACCGCTTATGTACGTCCATGTGGTCATTGATATAGCGGTTACGCTCTTTGCATAAAGCCTTTTACGTTTGATAAAGAGGGTCGTGGTGAGGTTTTCTTAACTGGGAGACACCCAAATGTCGGGGTCTCTTCGGTGATGCAGGTGGAAGACTTACCCAGCCTCGCCATAGGAGATGTATGATAGTTGTTCATAGGTGCTCGATAAGCCTAGTTGGCTTCTATTGGGTAACTGATTATATGCAGTAGAGTCAGTGATTCACTATGCAGGTAGACATGTAAGTACTTGCAGTTTTATGATACTTTGACACTGGTCATATGCTAATTTTGCAGAGGATACTCTGGCAAAATTTTTTTAGATTTTTGTTTTAGTCAACTATATAGTGGTCGATTTACTCTTTGATACACTTATTTGTTGGTGTTTGGACTCTTCTAGCTCCATTATTTTTCTATTCAGTTCTCTACGATCATGGCATCAGAGGTCTCAAGCACGTCCGATGGATCAGGGTCTAGTGCTAGTGTTCCGAGGAGGAGCTATAACTTGCAGGGCAAAGACCATTTTGAGATCTGAAAATTTGATGGCACAAACTTTGCTCTATGGAAGAATCAGATTAAAGATGTGTTGATTCAAAGGAGGCAATGGAAGCCAGTAAATGGGATTTCAAAGAAGCACATGGATGAAGATGATTGGGATGAGTTAGATGAAATGGCCAGGTCTACCATTCGCTTGCACCTGGCAGATAATGTTTACTTTACAGTATTAGACTGTGAAAGTGTAGAGGAGCTTTGGAAGAAGTTATGCAATACATATGAAAAAGAGACGGCATCAAATAAAGTGTATCTGATGAGAAAATTATATGACCTTCCCATGAAGGACACAGATAGTGTTGCTGCTAAATGAGTTTGATGCTATATTCTCCCAGTTACAGGCTCAGAAAATGGATATGGATAATGAAATGAAAGCAGTATTGTTGTTATGCACCCTGCCATCATCGTGGGATACGTTTTGCACAGCTATTAGCAACAGTGCACCTCGTGGTAAACTCGTCTATGATGACATATGTGGAGCACTCTTGAGTGAGGAGATTCGTAGAAAATCTATGGTTGGCACTCAGAGTGGAGATGCATATAATGTTCGTGATTCTTACCAAGGAAAGAATCAACAACGTGGCCGGAGCAAGAACAAGGAAAAGAATGGTCAACGGAATAAGAGTAGAAGTAAATCAAGGAAGAGGGATATCGAATGCCATTATTGTCATAAGAAAGGACACATGAAGAAAGACTGTTATGCATTAAAGAATGCTAAAGGTAAAGGACAGAATGTTGATGGGCAAGTTAAACAGTTACCTGCACCATCTACTTCGACTGTGAAGATTGAAGAAATTAATGCTATTTCTGATGATGCTGATCTGTTGACACTTGATAGTACTGTGCCATCTGGGGCACTTATGGCTGATTCTCTTTCCCACACCTGGCTGCTAGATTCTGGTGCTTCTTTCCATGTGACACCACATAGAGAATGGTTCTCTAATTATGCAGCAAAGTCTCTTGGTACCGTGAGACTTGGTGACTCTTACCAGTGTGATGTTGTGGGGATTGGAGATGTGGTTGTGCAGCTCATTGATGGTTCAAAATTTACTATGCATAATGTACGCCATGTACCTCAGTTATCATGCAGTTTGATGTCAGTTGGTCAACTTGATGACCTTGGTTACAAGGTGGTCTTCTATGCTCAGTCCTTTCATATATCAAAGGGAAATATGGTTATTGCAAAAGGAAGCAAAGTTGGCTCACTTTATCCTTTATTTGTATCACAGAAAGAACACTTGTTAGCTGCTACTGAAGAGCCTATGGCTTGTATTTGGCATGGTCGTTTGGGC
The DNA here is from genome assembly GCA_020310875.1 of Ceratopteris richardii. Taxonomy (NCBI): domain Eukaryota; kingdom Viridiplantae; phylum Streptophyta; class Polypodiopsida; order Polypodiales; family Pteridaceae; genus Ceratopteris; species Ceratopteris richardii. The sequence continues at coordinate 64,626,543 of CM035406.1, forward strand.
CATATATCTCGTAGTGGAATGGAAAATCTTTCTCGTTCTGGCTACTTACCTGTGTTATCTTTCTCTGATTTTTCATTTTGTGAGCATTGTCAATATGGAAAGCAAACCAGAAATGTGCATAGAACGCACATTGACTCTTCAATTCAACCTTTAGATCTCGTTCATACAGATGTGTGTGGTCCTATGCCCACTAGGTCCTTAGGTGGTTCTCTTTACTTTGTCACTTTCATAGATGATGCTACTAGAAAAGTCTCGGTATATCCTATCAAATCAAAGGATGATGTATTCCCTACTTTCAGAAAATGGCTTGCTTCAGTTGAGACTGAAAAAGGAACTAAGCTTAAGGCTTTACGTTCAGATAATGGGGGTGAGTATACCTCACATGAATTCAGCCTTTTCTGTCAGTCTAATGGGGGTGAGTATACCTCACATGAATTCAGCCTTTTCTGTCAGTCTAGAGGGATTCGTAGAGAGTTTACAGCTCTTTATACCCAAGTACAGAATGGTGTAGAATGGTGTAGCTGAGAGGATGAATAGAACTATTCAAGATAGAGTAGTCTCTATGTTGCATCATGCAAACCTCTCACAAGGTTTTTGGGAAGAAGCAGTATTGACTGCAGTTCATGTGATTAACCTTTCACCTAATACTGCCAAAGGTCTGAAAGTGGCACAAGAGTTATGGACACGGAAACCACCATATTATGATCATCTTCGAGTTTTTGGGTGTGAAGCATATGTTCATATACCCAAGAATCTTAGACAAAAGTTGGACCATAAGTCAAAGAAATGCATTTTTCTTTTATATGGTCGAGAAGGACAATTTGGATATCGCTTATGGGATCCTGAAACACGGTCAGTGATCAGAAGTAGTGATGTCATTTTTAATGAGTCTAAGATGCATAAAGAGCCCATTAAGGAGGTTGAAGTGAGAAGAGTGGTGTTTGAGGATACTAGTCCTCCGGTTAGCATGCATAAAAATGCTGCACATAGGGATGTTCAAGAGAATGTCCATTCAGATCAGTCTGCACATGTTCCTGTTCAGCAACCATTGAGACATTCTGCACGTGTCTCATATCCACCTGATAGATATGTTCCAGGTTTAGATTTTGTTATGCTAACAGATGCCGGTGAGCCTTCTTGCTACAAAGAGGCTATGCAGACAGAGGATCATGTCAAGTGGGAGTGTGCCATGAAGAGTGAGTTGGATTCTATTCACAAGAATGGTACTTGGGACTTAGTACCTTTGCCAAAGGGCAGGAAAGCTTTACCATGTAAATGGGTATATAAGCTGAAATTCACATCAGATAGTGCTTCTCCAAAATATAAAGCACGACTTGTTGCAAAGGGTTTTAAGCAACAACATGGTGTTGATTTTGAGGAAATCTTCTCTCCAGTGGTCAAGATGACTAATTTGCGCATGTTGCTTGGATTCGTTGCAATGGAGGACTTAGAGCTAGTCCAAATGGATGTGAAAACAGCTTTCTTGCATGGAGATCTTACAGATGAGATCTATATGGAACAACCAGAGGGTTATGTAGTTCCTGGCAAGGAAAGTCTAGTTTGTAAGCTCAAAAAGAGCTTGTATGGACTTAAACAGTCTCCTAGACAATGGTACCAAAAGTTTGATGCTTTTATGAAGTCCAAAGGCTATTCTCGGAGCAATGAGGATCATTGTCTCTACACAAAGAGATGTTCTAATGGCAGCTTGATATGCTTGATACTTTACGTCGATGATATGTTGATTGCTGGGAAGTCCTCTTATGATTTGTCACTTCTCAAAAAGAAGTTGAGTCAGACATTTGATATGAAGGATTTGGGGGATTCCAAACATATTCTTGGCATGCACATTACTCGTGATAGGAGTAAAAGATGCATACACTTATCTCAAAGTGAGTACATATCCAAAGTACTTCACCGATTCAATATGCAGGGTGGAAAGGCATTGAGTACACCTTTACCCACATATGTGAAATTGAGCAAGGATGACTGCCCCAAATCAGATGAGGAAAAGGAATTCATGACCAAAATTCCCTATCAGTCTGCTGTTGGTAGTCTCATCTATGCTATGGTAGCTACGAGACCAGACATTGCATTTGCAGTGGGAGTTCTGAGCAGATATAAGTCTAATCCTGGCAAGAAACATTGGGAAGCGGTCAAAATGATTTTAAGATATCTGCACTAAGGACAAGTGTCTATGCTTAGGTAGAGGGAAAGCATCCATTATTGGTTACACAGATTCTGACTATGTTGGTTGTGTAGACAATCGTAATTCTACATCAGGGTATATTTTTCATTTTGTTGGCAGTGCTATCTCTTGGAGGTCTCGTCTTCAAGAATGTACAGCTGTTTCCACCACAGAAGCATAGTATGTTGCAGCAAGTGAGGCATGTAAGGAAGCATTGTGGCTTTCTCGTCTTGCTTGTGATATGGGTTTACATCAGCATGTACCTCACTTGCTCAGTGATAGTCAGAGTGCCATTGCTTTGGCTAAGAATCCGGTCTATCATGCAAAGACCAAGCACATTGAGGTGAGGTATCACTTCATTAGAGATTGCTTAGCCACTGAGCGCATTATTCTTGAGAAGGTTCACACTCAAGATAATGCTGCAGATGCTTTGACTAAAGCTCTACCACAAGATAGCTTTCGACACTGTTGTCACTTGATGGGGGTTACTTGATTCTTGATCTTACGCAGTCACTTGTATACTGTGTAACATGCCCATCAGGTCGGAGGTATAGTTTGTATACTTACACTCAGGTATTCTTTATCATCCTTTATTTTTTCTCCCATAGTTACTCTGGCCATATTGGCCTTTAGTGGGAGATTGTTACCGTTAGTGTCCATGTGAAAGGCCAAATGGCCACCGGACACTTCTTTGTATATGTTCTTTAATAAAACATATAGTGGCCTGGTCAATCACAGACTGTAAGTTCGACCGCATTTGTAAGACCTAAGAAGTCTGTTTTCGTGCTCCCTGAGTACTGTGTTTTCTGCGTATTCTACAGCCTCTGTGCGAAGTACTGTGTGCGCTCTCAGGTGCTCGGTTTTCTACTCCCGGCATATCGTCGAGGAGCTCTCAAGAAGGAGAGCGCACAGTGGTGTATCGCCATCGAATCACTTCACCCCTTAAGCTTCGGTAGAAAGTTTCTATGTCCATCAAGCTCATCATGTTCTTGAACTTACTTAGTTTTGTTGCATCCAATCCTTATGACTATATATATATATATATATATATATATATATATATATATATATATATATATATATATATATATATATATATATATATATATATATATATATATATATATATATATATATATATATATATATATATATATATATATATATATGTGTGTGTGTGTGTGTGCGCGTGTGTACATGAGGCAGTGAACCAAGGCTTGGATAATGCAGAATCCACGACTCCTTATCCATAAGAAGAGAAAGGAAACACCAAAGGACTCACAAGGGAGTTGGAAGATCAAGAAGAGCTAATGGAAAGCCAAGCATCAAGCAAAAGGTAGGTGAAGGGTCACACATTCACATATACATGAAGAAAGGGTGCATTTCCGAGGCTAAGCATTGAAGTGAAGGACCTAGCAAGTGTCGAGGGACCAAAGGAGCATCCGCAAGCAGTACCAACGCCTTCTTATCTCTGTAAATAAGCTTTTCATAACCTTCATGCACCAGACCCTCTCTCTCTAGTGTATTTTATCAAACATGGGCATCTTGTAACAATTGTTTCTCTCTGTGTATACATCATCTTGTGAGATTTTATTACACTCGAATGAAAATTATCTGCCATAGCCATAGTTGATGTGTACCAAACATCTAGATCTGATCATACTGTGGTAGTGTGACCGAGAGATTTGAATCTACTGTGAGTTATTATTGAATCTCAGTGATCTAAATTTCTGCACAAGTGGGCAAATAGGTAGTCTTTCATAGAGCAGAGAGTTTCACGATCTATACTCACTCAAATTGAGTGATTGTTGGCTCATTTGGTAGCTAACAGAGTCTATTAGGTATGGACAAAATATTGGGACTTTTGGATTCCAACAAGGGGATCGAATCGACTGATCCAGGTCAGACAATTTTGGAAAGTAGGCTAGGAGACCTACTTGGGCTCATTATGCTTTTGTTGCACACATAGAGGATTTATTCATCATAGTAGAGGAGGAGAGTACATGTCTAATGACTTCAATCATACCTAAAAGATAAAGGTATTACTCATCAACTCACTATTGCTTACACTCCAAAAGAAAATGGTATTGCGGAGAGAAAGAATAGAACACTTGTTGAAATGGAATACTATGATGCCTTCAGAGATGCTTTCACTAAAGTTTTGGTATGATGCTATTCACACAATCAATCACATTTTTAACAGATCTTCCACAAAAGCTTTAAAGGTGATTACATGTTATGAAGCATATTATGATAAGAAGCTCAATGTGAATTACTTCAAAGTGCTAAGCTACGTATCTTCATCACTTCACAATCTCCATAAAGTGAAGATGCTCTCCTCCAAGTATAGATAAGCTCCAAGTCAATGTTCTCCTTGTGGATGAAGAAGAAACATAAACCCTAGTTGTTGCCCTCCTTGTTGAAGATGAAGAAAACAAACTCCACTTTTTCAAAGTGAAGAAGACCTTCTAGCCAAGCTCCAAATCTAGCTTCTCCAAAAAGTGATAAATCATAGCTTGGGACTTGTCTTAATATAGCAAACACATCATGAATAAAAGCAAGTGTAAAAAGCATAAAAAGCTAAAAAAAATCAATCCCGCGAGTTCTTCCTCATTTTGCTCCAAGAAGTTGGAGTTTTTTTTTTTTTTTTTTTTTTGTGTGTGTGTGTGTGTGTGTGTGTGTGTGTGTGTGTGTGTGTGTGTGTGTGTGTGTGTGGGGGGGGGGGGGGAAGAAGGGGGGGGGGGGGGGGGGGGTGCTTTTCTATACGTTATCTAATATTAATGGCCATCGGATGCTTTTCATAACATTTAGCCAAGTGTCACAATATTTTTTGTTTCTTTTGACCTTTGACCTGATTTCAAGGTTTTACTTTTGGACAACTAAGTGTGCTCCAAATTTAGCATATGATATATAATTGGATAGCTCTTGAATAACAGTTTCCAAATCTGAAATAAAAATTTGTGCAACATTTTGACCAATTTTGACCACATTAGATCTTGGTTTGACCATGGTTGACTTTATCGAAAAGTGATCAAAAATGAAAGTATGTGCAATCCCTCTTGTGGAAGGTTGCATTTCCAACAAACATGGTTCTCAGTTTCAATCAAAGCTACATGAATAATAAGGGTGAAATTACATGGCATTTACAAATGGCATAAGATAGGAACTGAATTCATGTTTACAAGATATTTACAAGCCAAGCTAACACACTTGAAAATCAAATCACAAGGTTGGAATCGGGTAATCTATCATGCAAAACCGTGTGCCCGAATCCAAATCTTGCAAAATAGGGATGCAATAAGAACAAATTCACCTACTTAAAAAGAATGAAAATTTTTTATCTATTCAAGGATTTCCCCTCATTTTGTCCCTCTAATGATCGATCTCACCTCCATACTGCAACCTGTTCTTTTATGCAACCACTTACCTCCAAATTGCAACCTATTTCTTTAGGCAACTACTTAGGTCCTTACATCTCACAAAGCTTGAAATTCATTATGATTATACAGCAACACATGTTTGAAAAGTGCACATCAACTCTTACAAATTGAATACCACATAAAATTGTTTCTTGCAAATATTATCCTTATCCTTGCCTCCTCTGATGGCTCACTATGAAACAAGAGGGCTTTATTACTTTTTTATAAAAAGGAGGTAAGTTTTTGACCATAAACCAACTTAATTGAGATAATACTCCTTTATCGCAAAAACAAGAAAGACACAAACATAGTCTTGGTTCAAGCACATCACCACTACATGACACATTGTTCTCACAAGCACAATGTGACACTTCTTCAACCAGTTCTAGATATCTTTACTACATTATCCAGATCTTATGAAGAATTGTAATTTGTGCTAGTATTTTTCTCATTCCAAAGTGCATCGTCAACATGTATGGATAATTCCATACATATGCAAAGATTCGAATATGTGACGATGTGAAGTGTGACTATATGATATCCAGTGAGGATACAACCTCCTCTTCCAATTTGTTAGCGTGTCGAATTCAAAATGCACTAAATGGCTACCTTATGCTAAATGGTTCTCGAATTGATCCTACAATATCGGCATGTCTCCTTTTGAGATGAACTATAGCATTGATCCGCTACTCCCAATACCATAATAGGAATGCAAAAGAAATGTCCTAATGCTCAGAGTTTCTAGCAAAACATCTAGCAAAACGAATCTGCTGACAAGAAGAGATCTCCTAGAAGCTTTGATGAAGGAGATAGAGTCTTTCTTCAAGTGCCAACAAAATCTACTTCATTATCTCCATGAAAATGTCCTAAGCTTTCATCAAGGTATTGAAGACCTTGAAAGATAGTTAGAAAGCTTAGTGATATTACTTATCGATTAGAGCTTCCTCTAGTTTGTAGACTCCATCCAATAATTGATATCACTAACTTAGGAAGCATAACTCTAGGGAGGATAATATAATAGAAGGTACTTTTTCTTTGCAAGAAAGTGAGAGCATGGATCATTCTCCAAAGAGGATACTAGATAGTAGACAGAAACAATTGAGAAACAATGTTGTCCAAGAGTATCTAGTAGCCTAGAGAGGATTGCCACTCACAAATTCTACTTGGGCTATCGTTCACTTTGATTTGGTTAAATATGGGCAGCAAGGAGCTTAGCCACATATGCACACCTTTTGTTCATTTTTGCAGCAAGGCACTTGAACTTTTTCTCATGTCTACAATCCACCATCCATGACGATTGTGAAAAATATCTCTCCTATTTGTGGCAACCCAAAAACACGATTTCGTTCACAAAACCACACAAGCGTTCACTTATCTTCTATTTTTGCCCATGTTTATATATGGAGATACCAGATGTTCTCTATGGTATTTGGACTTAGGCTTCACATTTGGACTTCACTTATAGAACTAGAAATATGTGACAAATGGGTTTGATTTCCATGGAGACAACTCCCTATCCAACCCTACAACATCAAAGCATGGAATAATCAATAGGTTAACTAGCCAAAAGGCCCTTTCAAGTTAGAGACAGCCTATCGAGTTGGTTCCTAACAAAAGGGTTCCAATTTCTACCATAGCAGCATCATGCATATAATGTCCTTGAACAACAACTTTGCTTTGAAAAGCTTTCATCTGATTGTTGCATTCAAGAAGAGTATACTTAGTCTCAATTAACAACTACGGATAAAAGGTATGCAAGATTTCCCTCTTACAAATTAAGTTCATTTCATCAACACCATTGATACTTGAAACAGAAAACCGTGCCAGCCTACATCACAGAAAAATAGTCACCAATGAGACTGAAAATAAATACACTAACTGTAGATACAAGATACTAAGTATTAACCTTGCAATGGTTCATTTACTTGTAGATGCATCCTATCTCGTCTTAATATAAATAAAACACAAAGCTACAATCTAATACGATGTAGAATGAGTTCTTACAATGGAACATGCTTGTCAGATCAAATCAAAGCTGCGGGAACAATAGGGTGAAATTACATGGCATTAACAAATGACAAAGATGGGAACTGAATTCATGTTTATAAGATATTTACAAGCCAAGCTAACACACTTGAAAAACAAATCACAAGGTGGGAAAGAAGACAGAACAAAAAAGATTGGGTAGTCTATTGTACACAACCATGTGCCCAAACCCAATATTTGCAATGTCATACCAAGAACAAAATTGTCTTCTAAAAAAGAACTAAAATTTCAGTCGTATTGAAAGATTGCCCCTCTCTTTGTCTCTCTGTTGATCCATCTCACCTCTATACTGCAACCCGTTCTTTTAAGCAACCACTTACCTCCAGACTGCAAACCGTTTCTTTATGCAACCACTTAGGCCTCTACATCTCACAAAGCTTGAAGTTCACTGTGATTCTAAAGCAACGCACGTTTGAAAATAGGTGCCCAAACTCTCACAAATTGAATACCGTATAGAATTGTTTCTTGCAAATATTTTGCTCAATGTTGCCTCTGACAGCTCCTATGAAAAATGAGGGGCCTTATCACTTTTTAACATAAAACGAGGTAAGTTGTTGCCCATAAAACACCTGAATTGAGATTATAATTCTTTGTCGCCAAAAATAGAAGGGCATAAGCATATTGCCTTGGTTCAGGCCCATCAGTACTACATGACACACAGTTCTCACAAACACACAACGTAACACTTCTTCGGGACAAAGGATGAATGATTGTAATTTATGCTAATATTTTCTTGATCCCAAAGTGCAACACCCACATATATGGATGATTGCATACACATGCAAAGATTTGAATCAAAACCAATATTTCACAATGACATGTGAAGACAAGAAATGAAACTAAACATCTATATGTTAGCCATTTCTAGCCCATTGTCTTTGCATTAGACCCGCGTAGTCAAAAGCAAGTAATTCATATCTTGGCATTTCGTAGGATACAACCTGTTCTCCACATTTGTTCGTGTGTCGAATTCAAAACGCAGCGGGATGCTCAAGGCAGAAAAAATGTATTTCTTCATCCACAAAGAGAAAAAAAACAAATAACTGTACTAATGTTTCACATATTGATTTTATGGTGAACAAAGAACCACATGTATCACAACCTCTACAATGCTGGAGGATGAAAGTAAAAAGGAGCTCGAAGATAGAAGGGAATGCCCGGGAAAAAAGAAAACACTGTGGTCGCATATGACTGAAGATGAATTACAAGCAAACAAAACTTGGAGTCAGAGCTATAATCACGATCGCCGTACCTTGTGTTGCGATTGAAATGCCTTCGATATCCAATTTACAGGTCTTGGTTCCACAAAGTCGGACAGTCGAGCGGTGAGTTCAACTTAGGTGCGTTTCACACAGAGCGGCGGCTCTGGAAATGCCATGTGGACTTCGTCAGTACGTGCGAAATAACAGACCGTCGTGAAAACAATATTCGTGATTGCTATTATAGTGAGTCGTAACAATGTTCATCTACTGATGAACGTTTAACTCTCTTCAATCGAATTATCAAAGGAGATAAAAGTGATGTCTGAACACCATGGCTGGCTAATTTTTAGGAGTTGTCAAATAAGGTCACCTTCATTGTCCATTGATATATAAGAGCCAATCAAAAGCATGTTCATTGTGTGAATGATCCTATGTCTTCTCTTTCTCTATCTCCATTACAATCATTTTCGTTATACAAAGGTGCGTGCACAAAGAGAGAATGTGAGATAAATGGCATGAAATTAGATGGAGAAGTCGTGCATATTATCATTGATATGAACATGTGGAAGAAAAGAGTAGTGCACAGTTTTCTTGCACTAGTGAGTAGGTGCTAATCTGAAGATAGCTCTCCCCCATAGAAATAAGGTGTTTTATGAACAAAACGATTATTATACTAAAATCAACTACCAAGCAAGGCTACAACAAGATTAAGGATCATGTCATTCTCTAAGCCCACAAAGGGTGAGAGATGCATGTATCCACCAAACCAACTCCACCCATATGTAAACCTCTAAGCCAAGGGGGAAAATGTGAGGAGAGCCTTCCAAGTGTCCTCTCCACATGGAGTCTAATCCAAGGCCTTCTAACCTTGGGAGTCACATGAAATCACATGGCTCTCACATGGATTCTAAAAGGATTCCTCTCAAGCTTGTACATGCAAGCCAAGTGGCTTGAGAGGGTTCCCTAAGGGCTAAATACCACACCCTTAGGAAATATCAATCCTAAGGTCAAATCGCTTCAATTGAGAATAAATAAATCAAAATAGCTCAAGGATTCAAACCATAGACTTGGAGAGACTTTTTCTCAATAAACTCCAAGGGTTCTCAAAGTGCGTTTGGACCCTCAAAACCCATGTTTTTTGTCGTTTGGACCTATAATTATATGAGGTAAGGTCACCTTCATTCTTAGAGCCAATCAAAAGCATGTTCAAACCACTTTCACATGCTTTTTTTCCAATCCCTTAACCTTTTGCGTTCATGTCATTCTATCTAAATGACCTTTAAATTGCCATAATAGTTCACCTTCATGTCATTCCTATCTTGTAAAGATCATCAAATGCATGTATGCCCCGTCTTCATGGGATATGATATAAACTATAAATATTATTCCTATTTAATACCAGAGTCGAATGTTATATGTGATCCAAAGCATTCCAAAAACTAAGGAACGATCAAAGTGTTTTTTGGATGTTACATGTGAAAATTAATCATTCCATTTGGACTCTAAGAACTTCAAACGATCAATTATGTAATGATAATTGCTATTCCATCATAATAATTGTTGTATAAACCATGTTGGATAATGGCTTTAATCCTCGGGAACCCTTGGTTTATTTATTTGGTTAGACCATTGAAGATGAGTTTTTTCAATTCACGGTTTTAACCCTAATTGTTGTATAACCCATGTTGGATAATGGCTTTAATCCTCGGGAACCCTTGGTTTATTTACTTGGTTAGACCATTGAAGATGGGTTTTTCAATTCATGTTATCGTTAGTGTCCATGTGAAAGGCCAAATGGCCACCATACACTTCTTTGTATATATTCTTTGATAAAACATATAGTGGCCTAGTCAATCACAGATTGTAAGTTTGATCGCATTTGTAAGACCTAAGAACTTTGTCTTCGTGCTTCCTGTGTACCATGTTTTCTACGTATTCTGCAACCTTTGTGCAAAGTACTGTGTGCGGCCTTTAGGAGCCCAGTTTTCTACTTTGAGGATATCATTGTGGAGCTCCTGAGAAGGAGAGCGCACTGTGGTGCATTGCCATCGAAATACTTCACTAGTATCAGAGCAGTTCGACGCAAAATCTTCGTTCCTTTTGTGCGAGTGAAGCGAAACCCTCCCTCCCCTGGCTTTCTCCAAGGCTTATGACCAAGGCGGCTACCAAGGCATCCAAGTCACCGAAGTCACTGTTGGCGTTGTTGTTTGCGCACGAGGGAGGACCTCAACGATCAAGGAAGATAGAGGTTCCCGATACTTCCCGGGAGGTCACCATCCCAGTATTGTTCCCCCCGGAGCTCGCTTAACTGTGGCAATATCTTGCCACTAAGCTACACTCTTGTAGTGTATGAAGAAGGGGAAAGACTAAGTTTAACATTACTTTGAACATGTTTTGGTCCCTCAAAGCTTCATTCTTTGCTTTCAAAGCCTAATTTTGAAGCATTCTTGGAGTGTTTTTTGGAGCCATTTTGGAGTACTTTCACACATAGTTCTCTTTATACAAGTCCAAGAACATCAGGAAGAGTGTTCTTTGTACTTCTTCAACAATCAATATCAACCTTTGGGGCTGTGTCTTCAGCCATGATCGTAAAACTACAGGTTTCTCGAAAGATTTTCAGTTTTGTTGGGAGAAGCCACTGCAAATTTATGCAGGTTTTCTGAGCCTAAAACATTAGAGTTGGTAGAAAATTGAAGGTGTTGTTGGCTAGTTTTTGGGCTATGCATTCAACGTTTTAGTGTCATTTTACTGCATATATCGAGCACATACACACCATGTACTCTTCTGTGGATACTGCTTATGTATGTCCATGTGGTCATTGATCTAGCGGTTACATTTTTTGCATAAAGCCTTTTACATTTGATAAAGAGGGTTGTGGTGAGGTTTTCTTAACTCAAAGACACCCAGATATCGAGATCTCTTCGGTGATGTAGGTGGAAGACTTACCCAGCCTCACCATAGGAGATGTATGATAGTTGTTCATAAGTGCTCGATAACCCTAATTGGCTTCTATTAGGTAATTGATTATATGCAATGGAGTTAGTGATTCACTATGTAGGTAAACATGTCACTACGTGTAGTTTTATCATATTTTGACACTTGTCATATGCTCATTTTGCTGAGGATACTCTGGTAAAATTTTTTCGAATTTTTGGTTTAGTCAACTATACAGTGGTCGACTTACTCCTTGACACACTTATTCGTTGGTGTTTGGACTCTTATAGCTCCATTATCATTCCATTTAGTTCTCCACCATCATGACATCATAGGTCTCAGGCACTTATGGTGGATTGGGGTCTAGTGCTAGTGTTCCGAGGAGGAGCTATAACTTACAGGGCAAAGACCATTTTGAGATTCGAAAATTTGATGGCATAAACTTTGCTCTATGGAAGAATCAGATTAAAGATGTGCTGATTCAAAGGAGGCAATGGAAGCTAGTAAATGGAATTTCAAAGAAGCATGCTGACATGGATGAAGATGATTGGGATGAGTTAGATGAAATGGCCAGGTCTACCATTCGCTTGCACTTGATAGATAATGTTTACTTTACAGTATTAGACTGTGAAAGTGTAGAGGAGCTTTGGAAGAAGTTATGCAATACATATGAAAAAGAGATAGCATCAAATAAAGTATATCTGATGAGCAAATTATATGACCTTCGTATGAAGGACACAGATAGTGTTGCTGCTCGTCTAAATGAGTTTGAGCTATATTCTCCCAATTACAGGCTCAAAAAATGGATATGGATAATGAAATGAAAGTAATATTGATATAATGCATCTTGCCATCATCATGGGATACGTTTTGCACTGTTGGGTGTGTGTAGAAGTGCGAGAGACACACGAGAAGCACACACAAAGAGCACAAACGCAGCAAGACACACGGAGAAGACGATGGCTGGAATAGCTCTCTCTATTGATCGATGAACTGAACTGAAGTAAGAGCTGAATAATATCCCTAAGTACAAAGTACCACCACATATAAGAGTATCAAGTATGTGGTAACATGGGAAAAAACCTCTAGCCAGCACTAGAGTAAAAAGTGCCCATGTATAGGGAAAAGGTTCACATCAAAGCTACTCGAGGAACACATAAGTGTAACAAACCCCCCTGGAGCGAATGATGTGAACACATACAGAGAGTGACAGATCAGTCCCCACAAGGTAACAAGCCTAAAGCTTTGCGAAAAGCTTCAAACTTTTCCCGTGGAAGAGCTTTGGTGAATATGTCTACCACATTATCTTGTGTAGGCACATATACCAAATCAATATCTCCTGCATGAAGGCGCTCTCTCACATAGTGATAATGCACCTCAATATGTTTGGTCCGTGCATGAAAGAGTGGGTTTCGTGCAACAGCCAAAGCACTCTGACTATCTGTGAGAATATACGTAGCAGCATCAATCTCCATGCAAAGATCCATCAATAGGCATCTCAGCCATATACACTCCACTGTAGCTGTGAAAACTGCCCTGTACTCAGCTTCACAACTCGATGTCGCCATTGTAGGTTGCTTCTTACTCAACCAAGATATGCATGAGTCTCCAAGGAAAAAGCAATTACCACTAGTGGACACGCGAGTATCATAACAACCAGCCCAATCACTATCTGTAAAAGCATGCAAGCATGGTTGGACATCTCTGCCATAAAAGAGACCTAAGCTCAAAGTGCCTCGAAGATATCTAAACACACGTTTCACCGCTTGCCAATGCTTAGTGCCAGGGCTATGCATGAATCGACTCAACTGGGAAAGTGCATACTGTATATCCGGCCTTGTGTTGCATGCATATATAAGACATCCCACAGCCTGCTGATAAAGAGAAGTGTCAAATGCATCACTGGAATCCTCAACTGAGAATCTAAATCCTGTCTCAACTGGTGTGGAAACTGGCTTGTAATCCTCAAAGTCAAAACGCTGAAGTAGTTTTTCAACATACTTTCCTTCATGCATAACAATTCCCCCCTCAACGGATACAAACTGGATGCCAAGATAGTAGCTCAAAAGACCAAGATAAGTGATATCAAAAGTATGCTTCAAATCAGCCATAAGAATGTCAAGTTTTGCATTACATGACCCAGTCAAGAGTATGTCGTCGACATAAAGAACAAGCACTATAAGATCAGCTCCATTTTTGCGTACATAGAGTGTGCTTTCAATCGGACAACATGTGAAGCCAAGAGCAATCAAGTGCTTATGTATTTTGTCATACCATGCACGTGGAGCTTGCTTGAGACCATACAAGGCTTTATGCAAGCGACAAACCATATGCTCTTTCCCTTTCATAGCAAATCCAGGAGGTTGCTTCACATAGACCTCTTCTTGCAAATCTCCATTCAAGAAGGCTGTTTTTATGTCCAATTGATGCACTTTCCAACCTCGATGGGCAGCCAATGCAACCATAGTACGAATGGTAGTCATGCGTGAAGTAGGTGCAAAAGTTTCCTCATAGTCAATGCCATATTGTTGCGCATATCCTTTGGCAACCAATCTAGCTTTGTAGCGATCAATGCTACCATCAGATTTTCTCTTAATCATGTAAACCCACTTTGTACCAATGGCATTCTTTCCTTTTGGCAATTCACATAACTCCCAAGTACCATTCCTATGTATGGAATCCATTTCTGATTGCATAGCACTCATCCATTGTGGATCGTCACATGCATCTTCAAAAGAAAGTGGCTCTTCATTACATGCTGTAGCAATAAGAGAATAATCCACAAAATTACTTGATGCATGGTGAGAGCTTGACCTTGTTCTACCAAGTAAAGGTGCACTCAATTTGCTGTCCTGCAAAGTTTGTTTCAACCACTTTGGCAGAGATTGTGCACTCTTGATAGACATGCGTTCATTATGTAAAACATCTTCAATATGTACATCATGTGTGGGCTGAATTTCATGCTCAGTTTCAGCCATATTTTGTCGCATATGTTCAGCCATATGTGGCTGGAAATTTCCAACAGTTTTGACATTTTTTGGCTGAATTTTTTCAGCCATGTTTGGCTGAAAATTATCCACATTTTCAGCCCTATTTGGCTGGAATTTTTCAGCCCTTTGAACCTCAATTGGCTGGTCTACATGGCCATAGTCAAGCGCACCATTTTGGAACAAAGGCATGAGTGTATCGAACACATCTTATGAGCTAACTGTTGGCAGTTTTTTGCATTCAAGTAGAGGGAAAACTGAATTTTCAGCAAATACCACATCTCGACTCACAATAATTGTGTTCGTCAATGGATGGTACAACCGATATCCCTTACTTTCAGCACTATAACCAACAAATATACATTTCTTTGTCTTGTCATCAAGTTTGTAACGTTGTTGTGATGGCACAAGAGCATATGCCAAACAACCAAACACACGCATATGACTAACCATAGGTTTATGACCATTCCAAGCCTCATAAGGAGTGATGACTCTCAATGCTTTTGTAGGGCAGCGATTCAACACATAATTTGCACACATGACCGCTTCCATCCAAAACTTATGAGGAAGATGCTTTCCTTTAACCATACATCGTGCCATTTCAAGTAAAGTTCTATTTTTACGCTCGGCAACACCATTTTGTTGAGGTGTATATGGCACCGTACATTGGTGTGAAATACCTCTTTCACGAAGAAAAGCATTAAACTCATGTGACATGTACTCACCGCCACGATCCGTGCGTAGAGTCAAAAGCTTTTGTGAAGAAAAATTTTCAGCCATAGCTAAAAATGCTTTGAAGCAAGAAAATACCTCATTCTTTGCTTTCATAGGATACACCCATGTATGGCGAGTAGCATCATCAATGAAGGTAACAAAATATACATGCTTCCCAAAAGATGGAGTCTTGACCGGACCACATACATCACTATGAACAAGTTGCAATTTTCTTGTAGTGTGTGTGTGACTATCTTTTGGAAAAGAAGCACGATGCATTTTTCCAAGAATGCAACCTTCACATGCATGCATTTCAATGGACTCAAGTGTAGGCAAGCCAATAACCATGTTTTTCTTTTGCAAGTAGAGCAAACTATTGAAGTTTAAATGACCAAAACGAGCATGCCAAAGCTCCATTTCAGCCATGGAAAAAGTATGAGCAACCAAGGCATTCGAGGCAGCCCTCTTGTATGTATCCATGCGATACAAACCATCACATAATGTACCGGACATCATGATAACATCGCCATTGCTGAAATCATGAACCATACACTTATCATCAACAAAGTGTACATGAAGTCCTGCTTTGGCAATCAACGGAACTGAAATTAAGTTCTTCTTAATATCGGGCACATACAATGCATTTTTCAAGAGAATCACACCTCCATTTGCAGCCGTAAGCTCAATTTCTCCTACTCCAATGATAGGATACGAGGCATTGTTTGCACACACCACATGTCCTCCTTTAGGTGCATCTTTCAAAGAGGCAAAAAATATTTTGCATGATGTTATGTGCTTTGAAGCACCACTATCAAAGAACCAATCCGAATCAGCCTCACTCACAACCATGCATTTAGAATGTAAAGAAGCATCATAATGACCTGTAACAACACATGCCCAAAAATCTTGAGCCATGTTAGCTTCATCATTCTTTGCATTTGCTGAATTTTCAGCAATAGACATGCCGGATTCCTTCTTCTTTTCATTGCGTCTGGCAAGCTTTCTACACTCATCAATAGTATGACCAGCCTTCCGGCAATATTTGCATCTCTTCTTCTTTTGCAAATCACCATCATTAGAGGAATGAGTGGAAGAGGAAGCTTGAGGCTTTGGTTTTGATGAACCAAAAGCTGAACCATACTTGCTTTTCCCCTTTTGTGAGATAGCAAGTGATTGCATTCCCTCAATCAAACCACTCCTATTCACTCTAGATTGCTCTTCTTGCAAAAGAAGAGACACAACCTCATCAAATGCATACATATTAGGATTTCCTTTTGCAACCAAACGGAGTGTAGTAGCAAAGCTTTGAAAGGATTCCGGTAATCCTTTCAACGATGTAGAAATGAGTGATGCATCCGGAATGATCTCATCTATGTTTTCCAATTGCTCTTTCAAGTCCTTGATGCGTGTCACATACACATCCACTGACTCATTTTCAGCCATACATACATCCTCAAGTTGCTTCCTCAAGTATGCAACACGTGCTTCATTACGCACGGCATACAAAGAAGCAAGAGTGTCCCATGCCTGTCGTGATGTAGAACATGACCGAATGTGTGGAACTATATGACGCTTCACTGAAAGCGCAATCAAAGCATGAGCTTGAGCATCTTTTCCATCCCATCTAAGCTGCTCCTGTGTAGGTGGAGAAGGAGAAACCACTGTACTCGAAGAAGAAGCTCCATCTGTGACAGTAGACTGTGAAGTAGAAGCACCTGCCGGTCTTCGATCTACATCTGCCACTATGTTCCAAAGTTGTTTTGCAACAAGAACGTGCTTCATCATGTAAAACCACATCGGATAGTTGGTCCCATCAAGCTTATCTTCAGCTTGAAGCATGCCAAACAAGTCATTGTTGCCCGCCATTTCACTAAGGAACAAGAATGTGACAAAATCTTCACTTCGACGAAAACTGAAATGAGTGCTGAAATTTCAGCTCACAAACCGTCACTCTGATGGCGATTCTGACTGCACGAATGGCTTGGAAATGGGGGTAAAACCCCAGCGCACCTGGTGGAAATGTTCCCGAGCTGCTGAAATTCACACTTCTATGCTCTGAAGTCGATTTGCACTGTTAAAGTGCGCGCGTGCCGCGACACAAAAAACCGAAACTTGAGAAGAAGTTGAACCTGCTCTGATACCACTGTTGGGTGTGTGTAGAAGTGCGAAAGACACACGAGAAGCACACACAAAGAGCACAAACGCAGCAAGACACACGGAGAAGACGATGGCTGGAATAGCTCTCTCTATTGATCGATGAACTGAACTGAAGTAAGAGCTGAATAATATCCCTAAGTACAAAGTACCACCACATATGAGAGTATCAAGTATGTGGTAACATGGGGAAAAAACCTCTAGCCAGCACTAGAGTAAAAAGTGCCCATGTATAGGGAAAAGGTTCACATCAAAGCTACTCGAGGAACACATAAGTGTAACATGCACATCTATTAGCAATAGTGCACATAGCGGTAAAATCTTCTATGATGACATATGTGGAGCAATCTTGAGTGAGGAGATTCGTAGAAAATCTATGGTTGGCACTCAGAGTGGAGATGCATATAATGTTTGTGATTCTAGAAAGAACCAGCAACATGATAGGAGCAAGAACAAGGAAAAGAATGGTCAATGGAATAAGAGTAGAAGTAAATCAAGGAAGAGGGATATCGAATGCCATTATTGTCATAAGAAAGGACACATGAAGAAAGAATGTTATGCATTAAAGAATGTTAAAGGTAAAAGACAAAATGTTCATGGGCATGTTAAACAGTCACATGCACCATCTACTTCGACTATGAAGATTGAAGAAATTAATGATATTTCTGATGATGTTGATGTGTTGACACTTGATAGTATTGTGCCAACTAAGGCTCTTATGGCTAATTCTCTTTCCCACATGTGGCTGCTAGATTCAGGTGCTTCTTTCCATGTAACACCACCTAGAGAATGGTTCTCTAATTATGCAGCAAAGCCTCTTGGTACCGTGAGACTTGGTGACTCTTATCAATGTGATGTTGTGGGGATTGGAGATGTGGTTGTGCAGTTCATTGATGGTTCAAAATATACTATGCATAATGTATGCCATGTACCTCAGTTATCACACAATTTAATGTCAGTTGGTCAACTTGATGACCTTGGTTACAAAGTGGTCTTCTATGCTCAATCCTTTTGCATATCAAAGGGCAATATGGTTATTGCAAAAGGAAGCAAAGTTGGTTCACTTTATCCTTTATTCATATCACAAAAAGAACAATTTTTAGCTATTATTGGAAAACCTATGGCTTGTATTTGGCATGGTCATTTTGGCCATATATCTCGTAGTGGAATGAAAAATCTTTCTCGTTCTCGCTACTTACCTGTGTTATTTTTCTTCGATTTTTCATTTTGTGAGCATTGTCAATATGGAAAGCAAACTAGAAATGTGAATAGAATGCACATTGACTCTTCAATTTAGCCTTTAGATTTCATTCATACAGATGTGTCTGGTCCTATGCCCACTAGGTCCTTAGGTGGTTCTCTTTACTTTATCACTTTCATAGATGATGCTACTAGAAAAGTTTGGGTATATCCCATCAAATCGAAGGATGAGGTATTCCCTACTTTCAAAAAATGGCTTGCTTCAATTGAGACTGAAGAAGGAACTAAGCTTAAGGCTTTACATTCAGATAATGGGGGTGAGTATACCTCACATGAATTTAGTATTTTCTGTTAGTCTAGAGGGATTCGTAGAGAGTCTATAGCCCCTTATAGCCCAATACAGAATGGTGTGGCTGAGAGGATGAATATAATTATTCAAGATAGTGTAGTCTCTATGTTGCATCATGCAAACCTCTCACAAGGTTTTTGGGTAGAAGTAGTATTGATTGCAGTTTATGTGATTAACCTTTCACCTAGTACTGCCAAAGGTCTAAAAGTGGCACAAGAGTTGTGGACAGGGGAGGGAAGCCACCATATTATGATCATCTTTGAGTTTTTGGGTGTGAATCATATGTTCATATACCCAAGAATCCTAGACAAAAGTTGGACCATAAGTCAAAGAAATGCATTTTTCTTGGATATGGTCGAGAAGGATAATTTGGATACCGCTTATGGGATCCTGAAACACGGTCAGTGATCAGAAGTAGTGATGTCATTTTCAATGAGTCTAAGATGCATAAACAACCCATTAAGGAGGTTGAAGTGAGAAGAGTGGTGTTTGAGGATACTAGTCCTCTATTAGCATGCATAAAAATGTTGCACATAGGGATGTTCAAGAGAATGTCCATTCAGATCATTCTGCACATATTCCTATTCAACAACCATTGAGATGTTCTGCACGTGTCTCACATCCACCTGATAGATATGTTCTAGGTTTAGATTTTGTTATGCTAACAGATGCCTGTGAGCTTTCTTGCTACAAAGAGGCTAATGCAAACAGAGGATCATGTCAAGTGGGAACGTGCCATGAAGAGTGAGTTGGATTCTATTCACAAGAATAATACTTGGGATTTAGTACCTTTGTCAAAGGGCAGGAAAGCTTTACCATGTAAATGGGTATACAAGCTGAAATTCACATCAGATAGTGCTTCTCCAAAATATAAAGCACGACTTGTTGCAAAGGGTTTTAAGCAACAACATGGTGTTGATTTTGAGGAAATCTTCTCTCCAGTGGTCAAGATGACTACTTTGCGCATGTTGCTTGGATTCGTTGCAATGGAGGACTTAGAGCTAGTCCAAATGAATGTGAAAACTGCTTTCTTGCATGGAGATCTTACAGATGAGATCTATATGGAACAACCAAAAGGTTATGTAGATTCTGGCAAGGAAAGTCTAGTTTGTAAGCTTAACAAAAGATTGTATGGACTAAAGCAGTCCCCTAGACAATGGTACCAAAAGTTTGATGCTTTTATGAAGTCTCAAGGCTATTCTCGAAGCAATGAGGATCACTGTCTTTACATAAAGAGATGCTCAGATGGCAGCCTGATATGCTTGATACTTTATGTCGGTGATATGTTGATTGTTGGGAAGTCCTCTTATGATTTGTCAATTCTCAAAAAGAAATTGATTCAGAGATTCGATATGAATGATTTGGGGGATGCCAGACATATTCTTGGGATACGAATTACTTGTGATAGGAGTAAAAGATGTATATACTTGTCTCAAAGTGAGTACATATCCAAAGTACTTCATCGGTTCAATATGCAAGGTGGAAAGGCATTGAGTACACCTTTACCCACATATGTGAAATTGAGCAAGGATGATTGCCCCAAATTAGATGAGGAAAAGGAATTCATGACCAAAATTCCCTATCAATCTACTGTTGGTAGTCTCATGTATGCTATGGTAGCTATGAGACAAGACATTGCATTTGCAATGGGAGTTTTGAGCAGATATATATCTAATCCTGGCAAGAAACATTGGGAAGCAGTCAAGATGATTTTAAGATATCTGAGTGGCACTAAGGACAAGTGTCTATGCTTAGGTAGAGGGAAAGCATTTATTATTGGCTACACAGATTCTGACTATGCTGGTTGTGTAGACAATCGTATGTCTACATCAGGGTACATTTTTCATTTTGCTAGAGGTGCTATCTCTTGGAGATCTCGTCTTCAATAATGTACAACTATTTCCACCACAAAACTAAAGTATGTTGTAATAAGTAAGGCATGTAAGGAAGCATTGTGGCTTTCTCGTCTTGCTTGTGATATGGGTTTACCTCACCATGTACCTCGTTTGCTCGGTGTTAGTCAAAGTGCCATTGCTTTGGCTAAGAATCCGGTCTATCATGCAAAGACCAAGCACATTGAGGTGAGGTATCACTTCATTAGAGATTGCTTAGCCACAAGTGATGCAGATTGAGAGATAGAGAACTCAAATTATCACATTGTCGAGCATAATTCAGTTACAACGATGGTGATGTCCACCCATGCATTCCCATGTGAAGCTTAGATGGCGATCTAGACAAACTCTAGATGAAGTGCTTACTAGTGCACAATGCTATGTAAAGCTCAACCTGGTCCGTGCTTATATAGTTTTTACTAGGTGATTCGATATAGATAAACATAGTCACGAGATACAAAATAGTCGGTAAAATATACAATTAGACAATATCTCCATGACCAAATTTCCTACCGTCTTGGCCCTATGGACCAGGGGGATAGGCCCCCTGGACCCCCCAGAAGGGGGCAAGCCCCGCTCTACACTCCCCCCATTAAGATTCTATGTGAAAAATGTGCGACGTCATAGGGCCTTTACTTTCACCTTGAATGGCAACCCAGTGGCCCAAAAGTTTATGCCTTACCTAACCTAATGGCTAGGCTCACATAGATCATCTATAACCATCAACGATCACACATAGACCTCATCTAACTTAGAAGTTAGGGTTCCACAAATATCCGGGCTCTCACAATGGCTTCTCCTCATAATGGAGGCCTTACAACTTAGAGCGATCATTTGTGGTCACTTGAGGGTGGAGTATTGAGCATATCTAACAATCACATATGGGATACTTTGTAAAGAATGTTGATATATTTAGGTCGCGAGGTGTGTAAACACACTAGGACTGTCGGGGTACTTTTTTCCCTCTTTAGGAGGTTTTTTTCCCGCCTTGGATATACACCTATTGCCCTAATGGGTTACTTATCTTTGTACATTCTAGTGGTAATACTGATACATTCTAGTGGTAATATATTCAGTATTGTGTGTTGTGCTCCAAGCTTCTTCTTCTTCCTTGTGCTATTCGCGTGCTTCCGTAGAGGTCTAACTCCAACAATTAGTATCAGAGCAGGTCGCTACTTTGCCTAGGGTGTCATTGACACCCCTCCAGTTAGAGTCTGAGAATCTCACAAAATTTGGTGAGCATACTCAATGTGAGCTTGATTTGGCCTCCGAATGCAGTATCACAGCGCTCGTGCAAGTTATTTCATCTTTTTGTGCCAAAGATATATACAGGTTTCGATTTGCCAGTATAAGCATCTCAAAGTCTGCTACAGGTTTCGCATAACTCGTTAGGGTAGTTTTGTTCAACTTTTCAGATACAATCATTTTTATGCATCGCGGTACTTTAGTCAGTGGCCATGGTTAAAAATAGTGATGTATTCCGTATGTTGGCTATTGAGGATAAGTTGGACAATACCAATTACCCATTGTGGTTTATATGATGCGACATGTATTGGTTGCAAAAGGACTATGGAACATTGTGCAGGGTGTTGAAAAACATCCTATTACACCTGCAAATATAGGTATTGAAGCTGATACAGATGGCATTGAAGATGCTGATATTCTTCAGATTCCTGTTTGTGTTTCGGTTCCTATTGCACCTACCACAAAACAAATTCATTGGGATGGCAGAGATGCTCATGCACATGCATTGATAGATTTGTCTATCAAACGTGCAATTATTCCTCGCACTCGCTCTTGCAGAACAGCTAAGGATGCTTGGGATACACTTACCACATTGAACCAGGCTAGGAATGAGGCTCGTGTTGCTTACCTCCGAAAAACACATGAATGAAGGTCATTCTATGGACAATTTTTTGATAAAGATCAAGGATTTGAAGAAATAGTTGATTATTGTTGATGAAGTCCTTCCTGATAGTTCACTTGTGCACATTGTTCTGAATGGTCTTCCTGACTCATATCGGAGTTTTGCTTCTACTCTTCGTTTGATGATGAAAGGCAATCCAAATGCCTTAACATTTGAAGAGTTAGTCTCTGTTCTATTGCAGGAAGATCAGTCCAGGCAAAACAAGTCTATTATGCATGTTGTAGATCAAGCTTTCCTGGCTAGTCAAAAGGGCAAAGGAAAATGGAGCTCTTTAGTAAGCAAAAATCTACTAATTTTGCACAATCGAAGAAGGAAGACAAGGACGAGAAGAAATCAAAGAAACAAAAATTGTTTTGCAAATACCGTAAAGCAAACAATCATGTCATTAAGAGCTGTCCAAAAACTGGCTGCTAAAGAGGCAAAGAAGAAAGAGGCCGGAATGGTTTTTGCAGAGGTCTCTACATCGAAAACAGAGTCTGCTAATCTTGTAAAGGATGAAGAAAGATCCTGGAATGGTTGTTGCAGAGGCCTCTACATCGAAAACAGAGTCTGCTAGTCTTGGGCATTTACTACTCTTTGCAGTTTTGACCCATCTTCTCATGAGCAGTGCATGTCTATAGTAGACTCAGAAGTTTGGTACTTTGATAGTGGGGTGACCAAACATATTACCTCACAGTGCAGTTTCTTCTCTTCACTCGAGCCTGCCCCTTGTTGATATATTTAGGTAGTGATGTGTGTGAACACTTTAGGACTATCGGGGCACTTTTTTCCCTCTTTAGGAGGTTTTTTTCCTCTAGCTTGTATATACACCTATTGCCCTAATAGGCTACTTACCTTTGTACATTCTAGTGGTAATACATTCAGTGTTGTGTGTTGTGCTCCAAGATTCTTCTTCTTCCTTGTGTTTTTTGCATGCTTCTGTAGATGTCTAACTCCCACAATTGGTATCAAAGCAGGTTGTCGCTTCATCTAGGGCATCATCGACACCTCTCCGGTTGCAGTCTCAAAATCGCATGAATTTTGGTGAGCATAATCAAGGTGTTTCAAAGATCAAAATGTCTTCAGTTTCTGGTGTCCAAATCGTGATGTGAGCTCATTTTGGCCTCCAAATGCACTATCATAGTGCTTATGTAGGCTATTTCATCTTTTTGTGCCAAAGATACATACCAATTTGGGCTCGCCAGTATAAGAATCTGAAAGTTGGTCTAGTAGAACTCTTTTGGGTAGTTCTATTCAAATTTTTCAGATATAGTCATTTTTCTGCATCAAGGTATTTTAGTTAGTGGCCATGGCTGAAAGTAGTGATGTATTCCGTATGTTGGCTGTTGAGGATAAGTTGGATGGTACCAATTATTTGTTGTGGGCTTATATGATGCATCATGTATTGGTCGCAAAAGGATTATGATATATTGTGCAGAGTGTTGAAAGACATCCTTACACCTGCGAATACAAGTACTACAAATCCAGGTACTGAAGCTGATGTAGATGGTGTCGAAGATGGTGATATTCTGCATATTCTTGTTCGTGCTGTTCTTTTGGTTGCACCCATTGTAGAGCAAATTCAATGGATGGAAAAGATGCCCAAGCACATGCATTGGTAGCTTTGTCTGTCAAACGATCCATTATTCCTCACATTCGCTCTTGCAGAATAGCTAAGGATGCTTGGGATACACTTACCACATTGTACTAGGCTAGGAATGAGGCTTGTGCTTCTTACCTTCGAAAAAAATTGGAGAGTGAGCACATGAATGAAGGTGATTCTATGGATAAATTTTTGACAAAGATCAAGGATTTGAAGGAATAATTGATTTCTGCTGATGAAGTCCTTTCTGATAGTTCACTTGTACATACTATTCTAAATGGTCTTCCTAACTCATATCAGCATTTTGTTTCTACTCTTCGGTTGATGATGAATGGCAATCCAAAGGCCTTAACATTTGAAGAGTTAGTCTTTGTTCTATTGGAGGAAGATCAGTCTATGCAGAATAGGTCTATTAGGCGTGTTGCAGATCAAGCTTTCTTGGTTAGTCAGAAGGGCAAAGGAAAATGGAGCTTTTCAACTAGTAAGCAAAAATCTGCTAATTCTGCACAATCAAAGAAGGAAGACAAAGATGAGAAGAAATCAGAAAAGCAGAAATTGGTTTGCAAATATTGTAAAGCAAATGATCATGTCATTAAGTACTGTCAAAAACTGGCTGCTAAAGAGGCAAAGAAGAAAGAGCCCGACATGGTTGTTGCAGAGGCCTCTACACCGAAAACAGAGTTTGCTAATCTTGTGCAGGATGAAGAATGGGTATTTACTACTGTTTGCAATTTTGACCCATCTTCTCATGAGCATTGCATGTCTGCAATAGACTCAGGTGTTTTGTACTTTGATAGTGGGGTGATCAAACATATTACCTCACAACACAGTTTCTTCTCTTCACTCGAGTCTGCCCCTATAGGGAATACTGTTACATGTGCCAACAACTCTCTTATCCTGTTATGGGAGTTGGTAAGATCATTCTGACTACTACTGATGGTAGTTCTTTCACTTTGTCAGATGCTTTATTTGTGCTAGGGATCAAGAAGAATCTGTTATCAGTTTCGGCTTTAACCAAGATTGGCTTGTTTGTGAAATTTATTGATGATAGGTGTACAGTTCATGACCTGTCAAATGGCGACGTGATTATTGCTTCTAGCATTTTGTCTCCTGGGCTATATAAGCTCATAGATTATGAAAAATCTGTGAATGATTCAGCATGTGCAGTACATGATTCTCAAGCTATCTCAGATGCAAAGCTTTGGCATGCACGCTTTGGTCATCTGAATTTTGCTAGTTTGCTACACCTCCAGAAATTTGAAATGGTGTCCTCTTTACCCAAACTTGAGGCACCCGGAAAACATGTCTGTGAAGGCTGTATTTTGGGCAAAATGCAGCATTCCTCCTTTTTAAAAGATGGTTTGGTTCAGGCTACTCAGAAATTGCAGCTTTTACATAGTGATGTCTGCGGTCCTATGCAGACACCTTCTTTTGGAAACTATCTTTACTTCGTGACTTTCATTGATGATTTTTCCAAGCATGTATGTGTATATCCACTCAAAGCAAAGTCCGAAGTATTTATGTGCTTCAAACAATTTTTGGTTTTGGCTGAAAATCTGTTAGCATGTAAAATGGGCACCCTCCGTTTTGATCGGCGGGGGGGGTATATGTCTTTTGACTTTAATGCATTTTTGGCTTAACGTGGGATAAAACATCAGTGTACAATGCCATATACACCTCAATAGAATGGAGTTTCTAAACGAAAGAATAGGTCACTCATGGAGATGGTGAGGTGTATAGTCAAGAGTCAGGCCACATAGTTTCTGGCTTGAGGCTATCATGTGTGCAACATATGTACTTAACAGGTGTCCCACTAAAGTGTTGTAGTCTATCACTCCATATGAGGCTTGGCATGATCGCAAGCCATCTGTTGCTCATTTGCATGTTTTTGGTTGTCTAGCATATGCATTAGTGCCTAAACACAAGAAATTGGATGATAAAGCAGTAAAATGTATTTTTGTTGGGTACAATCTTGAAACCAAAGGCTATCATCTGTATCATCCACAGACTAAACACATTTTGGTTAGCTATGCTTTTGTTTTTGTGGAAGATGCTATTCAACCTTTACTTTCATGTACGAAGGAGACATCTGTTAGCCCCAAAGACATGTATGATACTTTGCTGCCTCTTTTTATAGGTGAACACTCTAGTGCTGGTCCTAATGAGGCAACTTCTCAGCCATCACAAGTTTCATGTGACGATGCAAATCATTCGATTCATATCTGAATGGTGACTTGCATGAAGAAGTGTATGCTTTTCAGCCCCGTGGCTTTGTGTAGAAAGGGCATGAAAACTAGGTGTGCAGGTTAAAGAAGGCATTATATGGTTTAAAGCAAGCACCACGTGCTTGGTATGAAAATATACATGCCTATCTCATTTCACATGGTTTTGAGAACAATCCAACTGAAAGCACCTTATATGTTAAACATGTTAATGATGTGGTTTTGATCATTGCAGTGTATGTTCATGATATGCTGCTCACTGGTCCTCATGACACACATATCGTTGATTTTAAGGCTGATTTGCATGCCTCATTTGAGATGTCTGATTTGAGGCATTTGCATCACTATTTGGGCATTTAGTTTATGCTAGTTGATGGCGGAATGGATTTGTGTCAAACGAAATATATTGACACATTATTGCAGTGTTTTGGCCTTGAAGACTGTAAGCCTATTGCCACTCCTATGGAGAGAGGTTTACGATTGAGTCTTCATGATGCTGGAGATGCATTTGATGTTGTTCTCTATCACAAGGCTGTTGGATGCTTGATTTACTTATGCATTAATCGGCCAGATATTCAGTTTGTTGTCTCACTGATGAGCAGGTTTATGCATTGCCCAAGTGTCAAGCATTGGCAAGCGATGAAGTGCATCTTTCGCTACTTGAGTGGTACCGACTACTTGGATTGTTTTATCCCAAGGGGGGATCACTACTGTCAGATTTGCATGTTTTTTCTGATAGTGATTGGGTTGGTTCTTATGACAGTCGTGTGTCCACTAGTGGTTTTTGCTTCATGCTTGGTAGCTCATGCATATCTTGGCTGAGCAAGAAGCATCCTACTGTAGCCACTTCTAGTTGTGAGGCTAAGTATAGGGTAGCTTTCACAACGATTGTTGAGTGTGTGGCTCAGACGCCTTATGGCTGATTTGGGTGTTGGTGAGTCTTTTGCCACCACCATGATTTACAGTGCATTGGAAGTTGCAAGGAAACCTATGTTCCATGCTCGCAATAAGCACATTGAGGTGCATTATCATTATTTCAAGGAGAGATTCTCTGCTCGAGAGATCAGCTTGGCATATGTGCCCATTCAGGAGAACATTGCAGACCTTTTCATGAAGGCTCTGCCTAGGGAGAAGTTTGAAGCTTTCCACAAAGATTCGGGCTTACTTCCTTTTGTGGATTGATTCCACATAGCTTGGCACTTCCTTATACATGAGCGCTAGCTCCTTGTTCACCACATAATTCCTAGGGGGTATTTGTTGATATATTTAGGTAGTGATGTTTGTGAAGACTCTAAGACCACTATGGCACTTTTTTCCCTTTTTATGAGGTTTCTTCCCCCCATCTTGTATATAAGCCTATTGTCCGAATGGGATACTTAGCTTTGTACATTCTAGTGGTAATACATTTAGTGTTGTGTGTTGTGCTCCAAGCTTCTTCTTCTTCCTTGTGTTGTTCGCGTGCTTCTGCAAACATCTAACTCCAACACCCCTACAGGGAATACTATCACATGCACCAACAACTCCTCTTATCTTGTCATGGGAGTTGGTAAGATCATTCTTGACTAGTGCTGATGGTAGTTCTTTCACTTTGTCGGATGCTTTATTTGTGCCAAAAAAATATGTTATCAATTTTTGCATTAGCAAAGATTGGATTGGCTATGAAATTTGTTGATGATAGATGTATAGTTCATGATCTGTTTGATGACATGATTATTGCTTCTTGCATTTTATGTCTTGGGCTGTATAAGCTCATAGACTATGAAAAATCTATGAATCATTTAGCATGTGCAGTACATGATTCTCAGGCTATGTCAGATACAAAGCTTTGGCATGCACGCTTTGGTCACCTGAATTTTGCTAGTTTGCTACGCTTGCAGAAATCTGAAATGGCGTTTGAAGCACCCCAAAAACATGTCTGCGAAGGTTGTATTTTTGGCAAAATGCAACGTTCCCCGTTTCCAAAAGATGGTTCAGTTCGGGCTACTCAAAAATTGCAGCTTGTACATAGTGATGTCTGTGGTCTCATGCAGACACCTTCTTTTGGAAACTATCTTTATTTTGTGACTTTCATTGATGATTTTTCCAGGCATGCATGGGTATATCCACTCAAAGCAAAGTCTGAAGTATCCATGTGCTTCAAATAGTTTTCGATTTTGGCTAAAAATATGTCAACATGTAAAATGGGCACCCTCCGTTCTGATTGAGGGTGGAATATATGTCTTCTAACTTTAATGCATTTCTAGCTGAAAGTGGGATAAAACATCACTATATAGTGCCATATAACAGAATGGAGTTGCTGAACGGAAGAACAAATCACTCATGGAGATGGCGAGGTGTATGGTCAAGAGTGAGGCTTTACCACATAGTTTCTGGCTTGAGTCTATCATGTGTGCAGCATATGTACTTAACAAGTGTCCCACTAAAGCACTACTGTCTACCACTCCATATGAGGCTTGCCATGGTCACAAGCCATATGTTGCTCATCTGAATGTTTTTCATTGTCTGGCATATGAATTAGTGCCAGAACAACATCGTAGGAAATTGGATAATAAAGTAGTAAAATGTATTTTTGTTGGGTATAGTTATGAAAGCAAAGGCTATCGTTTGTATCATCCACAATCTAAAGACATTTTGGTTAGTAGTGATGTTTTTTTGTGGAAGATTCTATTTAGCCTTTACTTTCATGTACGAAGGAGACATCTGTTAGCTCCAAAGACATGTATGATACTTTATTGCCTCTTTTTACACGTGGATAGTCTAGTGCTAGTCCTAATGAGGTAACTTCTCAACCTTTGCAGGTTTTAGGTGATGATGCAAATCATTCCATTTCTGGTGCAAATTTACATGATGCACTTGTTGATGAGAGAGCTGATATTGAGGAGGCAAAAACTATGCCAAAATGGCTAGCGTAGACTTTGCGTGATAGCAAATTAGATGCAGCTCTACCATACCGTACTCGTTCAGACTCTCATAGTGCCTCTTTTGCATCAGATTGCTATGCTATGGCTTCCTCTAGTCTCTGTGATGAAGCACAAAACTCTGAACATTGGATGGCTACAATGCAATCTGAATATGATGCTATCATGAAAAATGGTACTTGGTCTTTATTCCTTTGTTTGATGAAGCACAAAACTCTGAACATTGGATGGCTGCTATGCAATCTGAATATGATGCTATCATGAAAAATGGTACCTGGTCTTTATGTGACTTGCCTGTTGGCAAGAAGGCCATTGGCACTAAGTGGGTATACAAGCTGAAGTGTAAACTTGATGGAACAATTGACATGTATAAGGCTAAGCTTGCTGCAAAGGGTTTTGCACCAGAAAGAGGCATTGATTTTGATGAAACCTTTGCACCTACTTGTCAAATGACTACTGTTCATAGCATCTGTGCACTTTGCAGCTCATCATGATTGGAATGTATATCAGTTGGAAATTAAAACAACATTTCTGAATGGTGACTTGCATGAAGAAGTGTATGTTTTTCAACCCTGAGGCTTTGTGCAGAAAGGGCATGGAAACTAAGTGTGCAAGTTAAAGAAGGAATTATATGGTTTAAAGCAAGCACCACATGCTCAATATGAAAAGATACATGCCTATCTGATTGCACATGGTTTTGTTAATAGTCCGATTGAAAGCACCTTATATGTTAAGCGTGCTAATGATGTGCTTCTGATCATTGTTGTGTATGTTGATGACATGCTACTCACTGGTCCTCATGAGAAGCAGATTGTTGATTTCAAGGCTGATTTGCATGCCTCATTTGAGATGTCTGATTTGGGGCATTAGCATCATTATTTGGGCATTCAATTTATGCAAGTTGATGGTGGAATAGCTTTGTGTCAAACGAAATATATTGACACATTATTGTAGCATTTTGGCCTTGAAGACTACAAACCTATTGCCACTCCTATGGAGATAGGTTTATGATTGAGTCTTCATGATGCTAGAGATGCATTTGATGTTGTTCTTTATCAACACGCTATTGGATTCTTGATTTACTTATGCATTACTAAGCCAGATATTCAGTTTGTCGTCTCACAGAGGAGCATGTCTATGCATTGCCCAGGTGTCAAGCATTGGTAGGCGGTTAAGTGCATCTTTTGCTACTTTAGTGGTACCTGACTACTTGGATTGTTTTATCCCAAGGGGGGATCACTACCGCTAGATTTGCATGCTTTTTCTGACTCTGACTAGGTTGGTTGCTATGACACTCATGTGTCCACTAGTGGCTTTTGCTTCATGCTTGGTAGCTCATGTATATCTTGGTTGAGCAAGAAGCATCCTACTATGGCCACTTCTAGTTGTGAGGCTGAGTATAGGGAAGCTTTCACAGTGATTGTTGAGTGTGTGTGGCTTAGATGCCTTATGGCTGATTTGGGTGTTGGCTAGTCTTCTTCCACCACATCTTCACTGAGAGTCAGAGCGCATTTGAAGTTGCGAGGAACCCTATGTTCCATGCTCACACTAAGAACATTGAGGTGCATTATCATTATATCAGGGAGAGATTCTCTGTTGGGGATATCAGCTTGGCATATGTGCCCACACAGGAGAACATTGCATACCTTTTCACGAAGGCTCTACCTAGGGAGAAGTTTGAAGCCTTCCACAAAGCTTTGGGCTTACTTCCTTTTGTGGATTGATTCCACATAACTTGGCACTTCCTTATACATGAGTGCTAGCTCCTTGTTCACTGCATCACTCCCAGGTGGGATTTGTTGATATATTTAGGTAGTGATGTGTGTGAACACACTAGGACCATCGGGGCACTTTTTTCCTTCTTTAGGAGTTTTTCCCCCCAGCTTGGATATATGCCTATTGCCCGAACAGGTTAGTTATCTTTGTACATTCTAGTGGTAATATATTGTGATCCAAGCTTCTTTTTCTTGTGCCATTCATGTGCTTCTGCAGATGTCTCCAACAAAGAAATGAAGCCTCAATGAAAATATTTGCATCCATTCACAAAGTCAATTCTCTATACATTTCACAAAGTTAATTCTCTATACGTCTTGAGAAGCCAAAAGTTATAAGGAGGATTGGAATAGAATTTGGTCCCTAGACATCTTTGTGGACCAAATCCAAAATCCTAGGAGCCACATAGCTTGATGGCTTGAAGGGCCTCCTAGTATGCTTCCCAAATTGACATTCTTCACATACCTCATGGAAGTTAGGTGTGGTGTGTCATGGACACAAAGAAAACCATCTTGAACCTTATATTCTATGTGAATTTCTATATCTCATGATTGGTTTAGATTTTGGAGAAACTAATGCTTCCATTGCGTTCGGAACGTGCCAAAACCCCAAGATCGATTGTCTATTTGCTTAATTCTGACACCCGAAGGTCTTGATTCAAGTTGATGACATCATGATGACATCATCAAATCGCAACCGCCCTTGGGAACCGCCCTTGAAAACCTATATAAGGCGGGGTTGGCCACATTCATAATCAGCCTTGCCATATACCAGTCTTGGGAGCTCAAGGAGTCGTGACCGCCAAGTAAGTACTCTTCAAGTTCCAGTTCTAGTTCTTGTCTTGTTCCTTGTTCTAGTCTAGTTCTTGGACATCCTATCTTGTCCCCTTGTAATCTCGTAGTACGAGATCCTGTCGAGTTCTTTCGTGTATCTAGTTCATCTCCTAGGAGGGAGTTCTTGTATTCCAGATATCTTGTCTCATACTTACGATCCCGGGTTGTGGGTTCTCCTGTATCATCTCTAGTCTAGTTTTCCATACCTATTGGTCCCGGGTTGTGGGACATCTTGTATCAATCACATATTCTTGTATCATTTTCCCTACGTGGGTGTTCTTGTAATCATAAGTGTATTTCCGAAATCTTGTCTATTGTAGTCAGAGAGCACAATCTAGTGCTCCCCTGACATTTTGGCAAGACTATCTTCATCAAGACCAGGCACCATGGATTCCCTATGCAAGGAAATTCAATCTACCGTAAAGGACATGATCGACCATGTCCAAAAGATGAAAAGATTGCTACGATAGGATGATCGATTAGTTTCAAGTTATGCCTTGAATATCAAGATGTTGTTTCATGGAACTACATATCAAGAAGACTACATGGTTAATCAATTTCGAAGTGGCCTCAATCCTGAAGTCAAGTATCTCTTGCAATCCATGCCTCAAGCAAATACCTTGGAGGATGTTATCAATCAGGCAGTTCAATGTGAGAACCAATTATTCAAAGAAAGTCAAGCCCAAGAGCTAGAAGGGTTGAATAATCAAGACAATGTTCTTCAAGAATCCGAATCAATAACCTTTGAAGCCCAAGGAGTCATTACAAATGATATGGAGTATGCATGTTATGAAGATATCAAGAAGGTAAAGGATAAGGAGGAGTTCATGTTCAATCAAGGAGGTGGGCTTACTCAACACTCTTCATCAAAGATCTTGGAGACACCACACCGTTACACTAGAAGCTCAAAGGATCTATCGCATGAAGGACTCAAGGAAGCTCAAGAGACACCCAGTCTTTCACCACCTATCAAGATTGAGGATCATGAAGAATTCGAGGTTAATCATGTCTTGGATTTAAGAATCTCGCGAGGACGATTGGAATGCTTTATTCATTGGAAAGCATATGACATTAGTGATCGTACCTGGGAACTTATAGAGAATCTTCAGAGAGCAAAAGTCAAGGTTCATGAATTCCATAAGAAGAATCCAATGAAACCCAAGTTAGAGAACATGGCCGCTCCTCGTGGAACTAGTCGCTTGAGGGGGAGGTGATGTCATGGACACAAAGAAAACCATCTTGAACCTTATATTCTATGTGAATTTCTATATCTCATGATTGGTTTAGATTTTGGAGAAACTAATGCTTCCATTGCGTCCGGAACGTGCCAAAACCCCAAGATCGACTGTCTATTTGCTTAATTTTGACACCCGAAGGTCCTGATTCAAGTCGATGACATCATGATGACATCATCAAGTCGCAACCGCCCTTCGGAACCGCCCTTGAAAACCTATATAAGGAGGGGTTGGACACATTCATAATCAGTCTTGCCAATACCAGTCTTGGGAGCTCAAGGAGTCATGACCGCCAAGTAAGTACTCTTCAAGTTCCAGTTCTAGTTCTTGTCTTGTTCCTTGTTCTAGTCTAGTTCTTGGACATCCTATCTTGTCCCCTTGTAATCTCGTAGTACGAGATCCTGTCGAGTTCTTTCGTGTATCTTATTCATCTCCCAGGAGGGAGTTCTTGTATTCCAGATATCTTGTCTCATACTTACGATCCCAGGTTGTGGGATCTCTTGTATCATCTCTAGTCCAGTTTTCCATACCTATTGGTCCCGGGTTGTGGGACATCTTGTATCAGTCACATATTCTTGTATCATTTTCCCTACGTGGGTGTTCTTGTAATCATAAGTGTATTTCCGAAATCTTGTCTATTGTAGTCAGAGAGCACAATCTAGTGCTCCCCTGACATGGTGAAGCTTAGAAGTCCTCTAACAACTTCATCCTTCTACATATTCTTGAGCTCCCAAATATTAAGATGGATAATTCTTTTGTGCCATAGATCAAGAGCTTTGATTGCAGATGAGCCACATGCAATCAGCATATACTTATGAGAATCTTTCTTGATTCCAAGTGTAAACATCCTCCCTTGCCCTTCACCTTTGGCAATGAGCTTGAATCCATTCTTTGGATCTTCTATGAAGCATCCTTTACAATTGAATTCGAATTGGTAACCCTTCTCTACCATTTAGCCAACTGAAATTAGATTCTTCGTAATAGTGGGAACATGCAATACCTCTTTAAGCGTAGTGTTGTTGTTGCCATTTTGAAATCTGATGTCTCCAATATGTCTAATGAGATGCTTGGTATTATCACCTATCTCAACACACCCTTTGTCCTTGGTAGATATATGTCATACATGACATGTGCTTGTTACAACCACTATCTATGTACCACTTTTCATCTTTGTCCTGCAAATGATCCCCATAGGCATGGCTTATTGCTAACACTTGGTGATTACCTTTACTAGAAACATAGTTACCTAGATTCTTTTTTGAAGTGCATTCATTTGCCCAATGGCCTTGCTTTCCACATGAATAGCACTCATCTCTCTTGCCTTGATTGTTGTAACCACCTCTACCTCTACCTCTACCTCTTTGGTTATTTCCTTTGCCTTTGCCATAGGTTGTGCTAGCTTCATCTTCATTTGGATTGATTTCTCCTTCCTCTCCCTCTTCCCTTGCCTCTACCTTTCCCTCTATTTCCTACACATAATATAGATTGAGAAGCTTTACCTTTGTTTCCTACTAGAAGCATCTCCTCATTATTCATGAGTGTGGTAAGTCTATCAAGGTCATGCATTTTTTCTCTAGCATACAAAGAAGAGTGAATAACCTCCATTTGTCATCATCCTTGAGACCATTCAAACAATAGACTACATGTCATCATCATCCACTTGGGTACCTATTGCTATAAGGAATCTCTAATGTTTTTGGCTTTCATAATGTACTCATAGATTGATAGATTACTTCGCTTCTTAAGCTTGTTAAGCTCATTCTTGAGCTGCACCTTCTTAGCTTTGGTGTTAGTTGTAAACATCCTCTTCAAGTAATCCCAAATGTCTTTAGTTGTGTCCATTGACTGAATGTCCAATCATGGTATTACTAACAAATTATGAGATCATGAACATTACCTTTCTGGTTTTTTATCTCCCAGTCTTTCATGGCCTTCAACTTAGTTATAGTAGGTGCCATAGGATCCAATGGTATTGCCTTGACATCTAATCCATTAATGATGCCACCTAGATCCTTTCTTAATATAAAATTGAGCATCCTAAACCTCCAAGACTGGTACTCATCCTTCTCAAACTTCTCAATAGCATTGGAATTATCATCCATGATAAAAGTAGGTGTGTGTTACCTTTGTAGAATTTATAGATAGCTTTGCTCCTTTGATGGTGAGCACCTCTCTAGATGCTCCCCCTTGATGTAGCCTTCAATTACTTCACCTTATTGCCTTGCTTCTTTTTAGGCCTTCAAATGAGTCTTCTTGCACTCAACTTGATGTCTTCAAGCTGCTTTGTACCATTGATGGAAGATTTCTCCTCCTATGCACAAATCTTGGACCCTACCCAAGACCTATTTGCTCTCATACTAGTACTCTCTAAAACTAGCATAGCTCTCAATTACATAATTCAATTAACAAGCCACATAAACTACACACTAAGAGCTTTCCACTGAGCTATCAACTGCTAGAGTTGGAAACTTCTAGACCAGTCAACTCAATCATACAAGACAAACTAGTTTTCCTAATAGGATACGGGACATACTAGCAGAGAAAGAAACATGTATAATTCAGAGTACAAGAAGAATTCGTGAAAACCCTTTTGGATATAGAATCCTTTCCTCATAAGCTTTATAAAAAATAAAGAAATCTAAAAATAGAGCTTCGTTTAGAGAGAAAATGAATTCATGACTGGATCCTATAGAAATTCAACACCCTTTGGAAAGGATAGTAGAGATTTACAAGAGAATATGAACTCTTATGATAGATAGTTTCTCGATAGCACATGTACAAGTAGCATCCCGACCCCCTACTATCCACACACACTTAGAATGAGCTTGGATGGTGCATAAATAGCCACGGAAGCCTTCCATGACTCTTCATATATCCTCCATGTCTCTTCACATGCCCTCCTTGTCTCTTTAGCTACCTTGTGAATTTGCCGTTGCACCTTCAAACATGTTCTTTGAATTTTTTAAGGTTCAAAAGTCTTAAAATAAATTTATTTAGTGAAAAAAATATGCTTGAGCTTTCCCTAAAAACACATAACTTTTAACAAGGAGAAGGCTGAAGTATGCGAGGTTAATATATATCAAGAGTTAGATGGTTTGGAAAAGAAAATGAATGATATCCAAGAATATATGTACATGGTTAGGGAAATCCCAAATTAGATGGGAACCCTTCACACTTCCATAGATGAAGTGAAAGGGAAAATGGAGCAAATCCTATGCATGCTCCACCCAACTCAGCCCCTTCTATCCCAGTTGGGATCTTTGTCAATTTGACCAAGGAGTCCTTGTATGAGTAAGGGACGGGATGTTACTTGAACCATCCAAATTAATGTATATCTTAGAAATAAAGCTGAGACTTTGATCTCAAATCCTCATCCTACTACTTCCTTAAGATCTAGGAGTCTTTCCTTCACAAAAGACTTAAAGACACTTTAGTTCCCAAGAGGGGACAAGGATATAAATAAGGATGTGGACTTGACTTTTCTAGAGAATTTCCAAGACATGCATCAGCTCAAGAATAATCTTGAGTCCTACCAAGTCTTAGAAACAAGATTGTCCTTTGGGACAAAAGCATACAAATGCTGGATGAGCTTGAAGGAATCCCAGATGTTGGTGCATGCCAATCATCAACTGAAGGTTTATGAAGAAATGAAGTCAAGAAATTAAGAAGAGAACAAATTCAGAAGGTTGAAGGAAGGACATACTCAGAAATTCAAAGCTATGTACACATATGTACATTAGTTCAGATATAGGTTACTCACACTTTTGATTAGTCATAAGTTTGTATATATTTGCCTATAAATGTTTTGAAAAAGTCGAGGCATGTAGAACATGTAGAATAGAGAATAGGAAGAGAGAAATCAGATGTAGAAAGTGTCATTGGACACATGAGAAGTTGTAGAGTTATCTCTCCAATGTAGTTGTAACTTTTCTGAGTAATCAATGGAAATCTTGCGCCCGATGTTTTGGTGTCTGCTACTTCTATAGTTAATCTTTTGAGAAATCCTTCTGAACATATCTAAGTCCATAGTTAATCAATCTATGGCTAGAATTTGAGAGTCTAATTGTCATCAAGTTAAGAGAATTTTACATAGGAACATTCATATGTGAAGATGTTCTGAGAGTCCACAAAACTGGCGCAGATTTCATGTTCACAGAAATGAACATTGCTCAGTGCATGGTGTAAAGTTTTACACAAGTGAGGGCTCAAAATCTAAGTTGAAAGGTAAGCCATCTATGGCTAAAAGATCTTGATCAAACGGGTTCGACATTGGGAGAACTATAGCTAAGAAGTTGCAGGTGTCAAAGTCGCTACTGCAGAGAAGGTGTTTTACACATAGGTAAATTGTTTGTATGATTTCTCAGAGTATACTGAATCATTTGCAGAGATTTAAGTTGGAGAAGGTGCGCAATCTTAAGGCGAAGCATTGTGCAAAGTTTTATTAAAAACTTTACAGGATTGATTAGTCAATGAGTGATTAATCTGCAGCAGACTTTTCAGAGAAGTGATTTCTTCACAGTTAATCAATTTCTTGGTAATGTGATAGTGAATTTCCAAAATTCTGTGGAGTCTAAAGTTATTCTTGGTCTAGAGGTGGTCTAATACCAAGGATAGCTTGTTCTTTTGGAGATTAACACTCTCCATCAGTGGTATCAGAGCAGGTTGTGTCAAAATTAAGGAAAGGAAGACTCCGACTGCTGCAGATATACAAGTTCTACATCTCGAAGGTTCAGAAGGATAAAGTGTTGAAGAAAGATTGAAGGGAGACACACAAAGATTATCAAAAGGATCAGAAGAAGCAACATTCGAAGTTAAGGTACATTTATTTCTTGTAAAGGCTAAAGCTTTGAGACTACAGGTGAAGCAAGGATGGGAGATAATCTCCAAATTGAAAAGTTGGATAGAGAGAACTATCCAGCTTGGTCTATGAGAATGGAAGCTCATCTGATGAGCAAAGATTTGATAGCATACATTACAGGTGAAGAAGAGAAGCCTCATTTCAGAGATCCTAGTGTTCCAACTAGGGAAGAATTGTTAGATCTAAAGAATTGGATGAAGAAGGATGCTCAAGCAAGGAGCATAATATACATGGCAGTCAATGACTATTTGCTTCCTCACATTAGAGGATTTGAAAGTGCATGTGACATTTGGAATGCTTTGGAAGAGCATTTCCAAGACACAACCAAATCAAGGAAGGCTTCACTATGGGCAGAATTTACTACTTTCAAGAAGAAGGCCTCACAATCAATCTCTGATTATGTGACAAAGATGAAGGACATTGCAGATTCTTTAGGTGCAGTAGATGAAGATATTGAAGAAGATAAATTGGTAAGACAAATTCTCACAGGGCTAAGAGGAGATGAGAAGTGGAAGCCTTTTATTTTGTCTACAGAACTTTCATTAGATCACTTCACTCCTGATTTGAATCAATTGTTAGGTCATATGCTAACTTTTGAGAATGATATCAAAGGAGATGTTGATAAGAGTGCAGGTCATGCAATGTACTCTAAAGACAAGAAGAAAGCTAACAAAGGAAAGCAACAATCAGGTGAAGAAGAAGGTACTTCAAAGCAAGCAAATTTCATAAGAGGAAAAGGAAATGGCAAAAGTAGAGGAAGAGGCAGAAATAACAAAGATAATGCAAGAGCTTGTTGGATATGTGGTAAGACCAATCATCTATCTCATGATTGTTGGCACAATAATCAGAACAATGGTAATTATCAGAACTTTAATCAAAGAGCAAGAGGTGGTAGATTTCAGAGAGGAAACTTCAGAGGTAGAGGTGGTAGGAATTCTTTTGGAAGAGGTGGAGGAAGAAGCTTCCAAAATCAATCCTATAATAACACCTACTACAACTATGCATCAGATCAGAAGGAGGATTCGACTCTCATTATGAATGCAACATATGAAACCTCACATGAGGACATGAGAGTGTTCTATATTGATTCTGGATGTAGTAATCATTTAAGTGGAAATATTGCTTTGATGACTGATCTAGATCATAATGCAATTAACCATACAGTTCAGACAGGTGATAATACAAAGCATAAGGTAAAGTCAATTGGTTCAGTCAAAGCTAAAGATGGGAGCACTCTTCTGAGTAAGGTTCTTTATGTTCCCACAATTCCAAAGAATTTGATCAGTGTAGGTCAAATTGTGGAAAAAGTATATGAGGTAAGATTCACCAATGATGGAGTCTATGTTGAAGACCCTAGTCAAGGGTATAAACAGGTTGTTACAGGAAAGAAAGAAGGAAGGCTCTTCACATTGAAGGTACAAGGAAATGTTGGACATGCTATGTTCACATATGGAGAGCAGAAGGTATCTGAATTGGATCTTTGGCATAAAAGACTTGGACACTTCAATGAAAGAGGTATCAAAGACATGATTAATAATGATTTAGTGCTTGGGTTGCCTAACATTGCAGGTCAACACATGACATACAGATGTGAGGCATGTCAATTAGGTAAGGCTCATAAGCAATCCTATTCCAAGCATGGGTTTATGTATTCAGAAAGACTTGATTTGGTGCATACAGATGTGTGGGGTCCTTCAAAGGACTTTAGTATAAATGGTTCAAGATATTATGTCATATATGTTGATGATGCTACCAGATGGATCACAATTTATGTGATTAAAGAAAAGTCAGAAGTGTTTAATACATTTAAACACTATCATGCATATGCAGAAAGAATTACAGGTCAAAAATTGAAGAGACTAAGGTCAGATGGAGGGGGAGAGTATTTTTCAAATGAATTCAATGATTACTTGTGGAATGCAGGTATAAAAAGAGAAGTTACTTGCAGGTACTCTCCTCAACAAAATGGGGTAGCAGAAAGAAGAAACAGGACACTTGTTGAATTTGCAAGGTCCATGATGAAGGAGAAGAATTGCCCAAATTATTTGTGGGCAGAGGCTGTTAATACAGCTACATATTTGGTCAATAGATTGCCTTGTAAAGCTTTGCAAGGTATGACACCATATGAAGCTTGGTGGGGTAAGAGACCTACCTTGGATCATTGCAGAATATTTGGATGCTTGGCATATGCATATGTGCCATCTCAATTGAGGCATAAGTTAGAGCCTAAGGCAGAAAAGTATGTATTCATTGGTTATGATGATAAGCAAATGGGATACAGGTTGTGGAGTCCATCCACAAAGCAATTCCTTGTATCCAAGGATGTTACATTTGATGAGCAAGGTACTTGGTATGCAGGTAAATATAATATACATGCAGATGTTGAAGAAGTAGTGGATCAAAGGAAAGGTAAAGCAAAGATTCAATTACTTGATGAAAATGAGAATAATGAAATACAGGTTGAAGTTGAAGAGAGGCCAAGGTTTGATCCAGAATGTGATGAACCAGAGACTTCAAAAAGTGCAAAAGTTAGGAGGTCATCTAGGCACAAATGGCAACCTACAAGGTATAGCTATGACACCTCATTCTTGACTACTAAAGATTATGCTTATTTGGTAAAAGTAGATGAAGATCCATCTACATATGATGAAGCCAAAGGCAAGAGAAATTGGGAAGAAGCCATGCAAGAGGAGTATGATGCATTGATAGAGAATCAGACTTGGGATCTGGTTCCTAAACCTAATAGCCAGAAAATTATTGGATGTAAGTGGGTTTACAAAACAAAAAGATTTGCAGATGGAAGTGTGTCTAGGTACAAAGCCAGACTTGTTGTGAAAGGATATGCACAGACATATGGAGTGGACTATGATGAGACTTATAATCCTATGGCAAAAATGACAACCATCAGAACTCTCATAGCAATTGTTGCTTGCAAAGGTTGGAAGTTATCTCAATTAGATGTTAAAAATGCTTTTTTGAATGGTTACATTTCAGATGAAGTTTACATGGAGCAACCAGATGGGTTCAAAGATCAAGTGAGTCCAAATTATGTGTGTAAGCTCAAGAGAGCTTTGTATGGATTAAAGCAGGCCCCAAGGGCATGGAATTATAGGCTTGTAAAGTTCTTGAAAGAACTTGGATTTCAAGCATCAAAGGCAGATAGTAGCTTGCTAGTCAAAGCAAGTGAAGATGGATTCATTTATGTTTGTATTTATGTTGATGACATAATACTTACAGGAACAGATGATAAAGGAATACAAATGATCAAGAAGCAGATGGAGAAAGAGTTCAAAATTAGTGATTTGGGGAACTTGTCATTCTTCTTGGGAATGGAGATTTTATATACTCAACATGGAGTATATGTGACCCAAGAAAGGTATCTTAAAAATTTGCTAACCAAATTTAAAATGGAAGATTGCAGGGTTGCACCTACACCATTGGAAGTGAACCATAAATTGTCTAGATTTGGAGGAGAAGAATTCAGAGACATGAAGCTCTATCAAAGTTTGGTTGGTAGCTTGATTTATGCTACATTAACAAGGCCTGATTTTTCATATGCAGTTGGTGTGTTTTCACAATTCATGCATTGTCCTAGAAAAGAACATTGGATTGCAGGACAAAGAGTACTTAGGTACATCAAGGGTACACTCAGAGAAGGGTTGTATTATGGATTTACTTCTGATACAAGAGTGAAGATATATAGTGATGCAGATTGGGCAGGTAATTGTAGAAGATCAACACATGGATATTTGTGCTATGTAGGAGACAAATTGATTTCATGGTGTTCTAAGAAGCAACATACAGTTGCTTTGTCATCTACAGAAGCAGAATATAAAGGTATGGTGGAAGCTGCAAAGGAGGTAATATGGCTAAAGACACTTATGAAGGATTTTGATGTGATTCACAGTACTCCTATTATTTGTGGAGACAATATGAGTTCTCTATACTTGGCAGCTAATCCTGTGTTTCATGCTAGAACTAAGCATATTGAAATACAATATCATTTTCTGAGAGAGAAGGTCATTGATAAGGAAATTGAAGTTATGCATACTCCTACAAAAGATCAACTTGCAGACATGATGACAAAAAGTCTAGATGGACCAAAGCTACAGAGATTCAAGGATATGGCAGGTATTAAGAAGATAGAGAAAAACCTCAATTAATGATTGAGGGGGAGCTATTGGTGCATGCCAATCATCAATTGAAGGTTTATGAAGAAATGAAGTCAAGAAATTAAGAAGAGAACAAATTCAGAAGGTTGAAGGAAGGACATACTCAGAAATTCAAAGCTATGTACACATATGTACATTAGTTCAGATATAGGTTACTCACACTTTTGATTAGTCATAAGTTTGTATATATTTGCCTATAAATGTTTTGAAAAAGTCGGGGCATGTAGAACATGTAGAATAGAGAATAGGAAGAGAGAAATCAGATGTAGAAAGTGTCATTGGACACATGAGAAGTTGTAGAGTTATCTCTCCAATGTAGTTGTAACTTTTCTGAGTAATCAATGGAAATCTTGCGCCCGATGTTTTGGTGTCTGCTACTTCTATAGTTAATCTTTTGAGAAATCCTTCTGAACATATCTAAGTCCATAGTTAATCAATCTATGGCTAGAATTTGAGAGTCTAATTGTCATCAGGTTAAGAGAATTTTACATAGGAACATTCATATGTGAAGATGTTCTGAGAGTCCACAAAACTGGCGCAGATTTCATGTTCACAGAAATGAACATTGCTCAGTGCATGGTGTAAAGTTTTACACAAGTGAGGGCTCAAAATCTAAGTTGAAAGGTAAGCCATCTATGGCTAAAAGATCTTGATCAAACGGGTTCGACATTGGGAGAACTATAGCTAAGAAGTTGCAGGTGTCAAAGTCGCTACTGCAGAGAAGGTGTTTTACACATAGGTAAATTGTTTGTATGATTTCTCAGAGTATACTGAATCATTTGCAGAGATTTAAGTTGGAGAAGGTGCGCAATCTTAAGGCGAAGCATTGTGCAAAGTTTTATTAAAAACTTTACAGGATTGATTAGTCAATGAGTGATTAATCTGCAGCAGACTTTTCAGAGAAGTGATTTCTTCACAGTTAATCAATTTCTTGGTAATGTGATAGTGAATTTCCAAAATTCTGTGGAGTCTAAAGTTATTCTTGGTCTAGAGGTGGTCTAATACCAAGGATAGCTTGTTCTTTTGGAGATTAACACTCTCCATCACCAGAGGATTCTCAAGAGTTGGAACCAATTTAAAGACCTCTTTAAGAAAGAGTTATTGTCAAAGAATGAGGATGAACATAATTTGAAGAATGGGAAAAGTTCCTTCAATGAGGACGTCCCCTCTCCTAATTTCCCATTATTGAGAAATAGTTTTGAAGATTTAAAGCTTGGACGATTTCCATAAATTAAGGGGTTTTATTTGTGGCCTTGATAAGCTGATTAAAAATGAAGTGAAGTGTCCCCAAGAGTCCAGAAGATGTGATATATTCAACATAGTTCTATGAAGATCATGTCGAGTCAATGACAAAATCAATTCATGCTATTGGGGAGAATAAAAGATTTGAAAGAAATAAACAAAAAGTAAGCACTTTTAGGAGAGGGGATTTTAAGACCCCATGACTTTAATGGCCAAGACTTGACCCCGAAATATGGGAAAAGCAATAGAATGAAAACCTTTGCTTTTAAGTGCCTATGGCCAAGACTTGACCCCGAAATATGGGAAAAGCAATAGAATGAAAACCTTTGCTTTTAAGTGCCTAAATTTAGGACACTTAAGTAATAATTGTATTATTATGGTGAAACATAAGAACACCCATGAACAAAAGAAAAGGAGAAGGCAAAAGTCCACCTTATTGAGAGTTTGAACATTGAAAATAGTAAAGTGTGGCAGAAAGTAAAAGCCTTACAGGAGGATTGCACACATGATTTTTGTTTGTATGATTCCATGTGGGTCCAAAATCAATTTTGACCACATGAACTAGTCAAAATCCATGCTAGATTCATGATAGATTACTCAACCACCCATAACTTCCTTAATTTACTCAGTGTTGAAGAGGTTAAGGTTGCCCCAATTGAAGTCTCTACATCAATATGTAGTGTATATGATGCAAAGAAGCGATAATAAAGTTTGGGATACTATGATTTGTGATGTTGAAATTGAGTTTCAAGGATATAGAGATAAACTTGATTTCGAGGTCATGCATATGGAAAGAATTGATGTGGTGTTGGGTAGGAAATGGCTCTGAGGTTTAGGGAAGTTGCTCAAAAGAAGTTATCTATTGAGTACTTTGGAAATTGAAAGAAATGGTGTCTATTACTTGATTCAAGGGTAGCATGATCCAAACACCCCTTTGATCTCAAGCATGGAACTAGAA
Source organism: Ceratopteris richardii (assembly GCA_020310875.1). NCBI lineage: Eukaryota > Viridiplantae > Streptophyta > Polypodiopsida > Polypodiales > Pteridaceae > Ceratopteris > Ceratopteris richardii. The sequence goes on from CM035406.1 coordinate 64,671,345, forward strand.
AAGATTTTAAATCCTCATAAAGCAAAAGTATACATGATACTTCAAACCAATATAAATGATGTGCAAAATACAAATCCACTTCCATATGTCTCATTACCTTTGTCTGATCATGAAAAGTTTAAGTATTTAATGAATAATTACCAAGATGTTTCACCAAAAGAACTTCACCATGGGTTACCGCCTCCTCGCGGGCAAGTCCATCATGCTATAAACTTGCTCCCAAGTACTAATACTATATGTAAACACCCTACCGATTCCCATATTCCCAACAAGATGAAGTGAAAAAGCAGTTGAAAGAATGCATGGATAAAGGATTCATTGAATCAAGACAATCTCTTTGGGAAACTTCTATCTTCTTGGTTAAGAAGAAGGACGGACCAATGAGGTTGTGTACAAATTATCGAGCTTTGAACAAATTCACAATAAAGAATAAATCTCCAATGCCCCAAATAGATGATATGTTTGATCAATCGGAAGGAGAAAAAATATTCTCAAAGCTTGATCTTCAAAAAGGATACCTCCAGATTTGGAATAAACCTAAGAATATACCTCCAGATTTAGAACTAAGTACGAGCATTATGAATTCTTAGTTATTCCTTTTGGAATATGGAATTCCCCGGATGCATTTATAACCCTCATTCTTAGTTTATTTTTTTGGTGGTATCGTTATCTATTGTCGAGATACATCTACCCATTTAGAACACTTGGAAAAGGTTTTCCAAGTACTAATAGAGAACAAGCTACATGGAAAATAAGCTAAGTGTGAATTCTTAAAAAAAAAAATTAGATATCTTGGGCACAATCTGAGAAAAGAATTCAAGTAGATCTTGAAAAGGTCTAAGTTATTCTTAATTGGCTACACCCTAAAAATATTACAGAACTTCAAAGTTTTTTTGGGCTAGTAGGATACTACAAAAAGATCATATTCAAATTTGTCGAGATCTCAATCCCTTTATTTGAAAATTGAAAGGAAAGCCTAAAGGACTTACTTGGGATAAGAAAAAGGCAGAAAGTATGGAATGGCTTAAGAAATCCTTAGCATTGATCTTGGTTCTATAGATAGTAGATCCAAATGAACGCTTTGTGGTTGAAACAAATGCAAGTGAATTAGCAATAGAATTTATGTTGAATTAGAATGGTTGACCAATTGCTTTTGAAAGTCAAAAGCTAAACTTCACTCAAGAAAATTATTCTACCTACAAAAATTAGCTTTATGCCATTATGCATGCTCTAAAGAAATGGAGACACTACTTGTTTGGCACCAAAGTGAGTATACTCTTTGATCAAGAAATTATCAAGTGGCTTGCAAACCAATCTGAGTTAGCAAGTAGAAAGGTAAGAAGGGTTGAGATACTCCAAGAGTTTGACTATGAACTTAGATATCAACAAGGGAATTCAATGTAGTTGTAGATGCTTTAACTTGTATGCCTATATTGAATTCTCGAAGCTTCATGCAAATCCCCAAGGATTTGGTAGAGCTTTTGAAAGATAAGTATCAAGAAGATCCATGTTTTAAAGAATCGTGGGAAAAGGTGCTTGACCAAGGTACAAACTTATCATCTCAAGATAAGTTTAAGCATTAGTGTATTCAATATGAATAACTATTATATAAAGGAAAAATCTATGCACCTTGTGAAAAAGAACCTAGAAGGAAAGTTTGGTTTGAATTCCATGATCCCCCTAGTGCTAATCATCCAAAAATCAATAAAACTTATAAATTGGTCAAAAGTTAGTTTTATTGGCCATGTGTGCATAAAGATGTACGAAATTATGTACTTAAATGTACAAAATGTCAAATAAATAAAGTGGAGAAGTTCAAGATAGGTGGCCTATTACACCCTTTGGAACTTCCCACTAGTAAATGGGAGATTGTTTCCATGGACTTTATTATGGGCTTGTCTCAAACCAAGAAAGGACATGATGTCGTTTGGGTTATGGTAGATCATTTGACCAAAATGTCTTGTTTCATTCCTACTCAAAATATAGTTAAAACTCTAGAATTAGCTCAGATGTTTGTTGAACATATCTATTGACCCTATGGTCAACCTCATTCATGTTTCATGTTAATGTATGGGTTCTAGCCAAGAGCCGCATATGTAGTTGAATTCTAAAATGAGGAAAGCCCAAGCGATATGGAAAGTTGAAAGTAGTTAAGGAAAATTCGAGGAAAGCTTGGGATATAACTAAAGCATATAGCGATCCTAAGAGGCAAGAAATTTCCCTGACGCTCAAGAATAAGTTTATTTTGAATGTTCTTGAGAGATCTAAAACTCTTGAAAACAAGAGCTTGTCCTAAGCTATCTCCAAGATATTGTGACCCTTTCAAGATTATTAGAAAGGTTGCGACTTTAGCTTATGAATTAAAGCGTTGTGAAGATTTTCTACTTCACCTAGTGCTTCAACTTAGTAGGTTGAAAAGAAAATTGGTTGAACAAGATAATATGTATCTCCAAATACAATAGTCCAACATGTCTCACTTCATAACAATATTCCTCATGAACTAGAGAAAATGCATAGACAAGGAATCATTTATATAAAGAGTGACTACCTAAGCACCACAGGGAAATGAGTAAGTTCTATTAATAAGATATTCCCATATTTTCAAACTTAAGGTTGAACAAGATGTGAATTTTTTATAGTAAGACCATGCTTAACAAGACTGGTCATGGTGCACGAGAGAATACTCCAAATACATATAAATATTAGAATCATGGGAAATGATACAACTCGTTATGACCATTGAGCAAGTTTTAGGGCCCATTAAGCCATGTCCAAATTGGGCATTAGTTTCATATCCAAGAAAAATGTATTTTGTAGACTTCGAATCAGGTTTGTATTTAATATATTTGGAGACATGAACATATATTTCACATCTAAAAACTTGAAGGTGAACATGATGTGGTGGCTTCCCAATACATTACTCTTGTGGAACTTTCAAATGTTCCTAGTGCGCTAACCTTTGCCCGACATCTGCAACAACATTCCCTAGTTACATAACGAAATATAGTTTACAACCTAGCAATTCTCACTCTGTAGACCGGAAGGTTAGATAGGGTTCTTAACTGGAGGGTTATCCTATTACAGGGCCCTAAAGTTTTCCTTCACACTCAACCTTTAGTACATAATTCAATTAATAGAATGGATCATTACATGTTCAATGACTCACACACTATTAATTATTCCTTCAATTAATCCACAACTGAAGACATAACTACAATCTTCCCGAATACAATAAATTAACCGTTCTAGAATGCCATCAGAGGGGAGGCCCTATGGAAAATCTGGCGGGAAAGATGTGCTTTCAACTTCAGTGACTCCCCCAAAGAGTGATCAATTGAGAAATCATTGTTCCTCCTTGGCAAAAGGATTGTTAACTGTAAGAAACCCCCCCCCCCCTTCAGGCATCATCAAGTACTCCTTTTGATCAATAACAAGCTTAAACCCAAGTGGGCCCCACGTGAAGGTGATGAGAGGGTGATTAACCTTCTTTGTAATGCCATCTAAGCTCTGTAAAAGCTTCCCTTGCTTTGTGGGATTTGGGGGGTCCCATGGACACTAGTAGCCTTCTCTTGTACTTTTCTTTATTTAATTCAGGTCCGGGAGAGTAGGCTAATGCCGAACTTCCTTTATAAAAAAAAAAACATGAATGTAATAAATTATTAGAACTATGACCAATAAACTCAAATTTGAACAAGGATTCTACACTAGTGCTTGAAGCACCATTGGTGGCTACACCACACTAGATGTGTGTCTCGTCACCCATAAGTCATTATATTGATCTGTCACTTTGAAGGGGTTGCATCCCTATTTACATGACAAATATTAACAAAATATTAGTCCTTTGGCCCTAACGTATGCTTGGAAGACATGAACCCTACAAAGAAGTAGTTGGAGAATCCAAAGAAGTAGTTGGAGAAGCATTGGATTCATCTTCAAAAGGATCAATATAATCTTGGATAGTAGCTTTGAAAAAATCAAGGGGTTCGATAAAAGTTGTCCACATATGCTTTTGAGCTTTCTTTAACAAGGACTGAAATGTATTATGATTCAGTAAGACAACATCCGATGCCTGTGAACTTGAAACCATATCGTCATACAACAGTGCTTTGGCTTGCACTCCAACAAATTACTGACTGATTTTTTCCTGTACATAGAAGTCCTAGCAAAGGATGGCATGGTTGGTGCAGTTAGCAATTTTCAGGTCAACGTGATTAGATTGGTGGGCGTCAGAGGCAAGTTGTGATGATGTTTCTCAATCTTGATAGCAAAATTGAGGAGATTATTCCCAGGCCGTTAAGGCAGCTAGTTGGGCCTCTCGCCTCTTGAGGCGGGGACGAGGGTTCAATCCCTACCGGCCACATGTAAGGGACATGTATAACCTAGAATGATGAAGCATATGGCTGATGTGCCATCGTTTGACTAATCCTGCGGTAGTTGTGACCGCCGTTCAACCCAGTCTTGTAAACCCCTGTTCTTGTGGGATAAGGGGGATTAACCTCGACAAAAAGGGTAGCATTATTAAACTAAATATTAGTGAAGTGGCTATGAAAGGCATCTTTTTCCTGCTATGCCTCCATCAACTGATAGGAAGTCTCATTTAACACAACCTACAAGCCCTCATTTTTCTTGATCAAATGTGTCATAATTATTTGATGGTGCTCTTTAGCTTCATGTAGATTTTGGACCCTTTATGATACTTCATCCCATTCTCGAGTAGTCTGCTCAAAAAAATCATTAAAATACATAGTTTGTTGCTTTTCTTGCTCGTACAAGGATGACAAATTGTCACATGCAGTGAATTGGTATGATAGGTCAGTCTCTAGTGCATCAATTCATCCGTTCAAGTAATGAATGTGTGCTACCATGGAATGATTTTGATGCAAAAAGTAATGAGCCTTGGGGCCAATCATTTCTTCTGCATGCACAATGAACAATTTGATACTCATGAGCTCATGAAGGAAAAAATTATGATTGATCATGAAGGACCAATGCATATCATCAAGTTCATGCAAGCTAGGGTATCAACCCATAGTTGGTCCCAAAGGAGTGGCCCAAGGATGGGTAGATGGAGATAGGCGTGGGGATGGAGGTGTCCATCTAGGTGTTGGGGGATGTTGAGGAGGAGGAGAAGGGGCAAGTGAATATGCTGGAGGAGAATAAGTCAAAGATGGAGGAGAAGGTTGTTTGTCAGAGTGAGCAAGGTGTAGATTCACATCAACAACAGAATGAGCATGATCAACAAGAGAGGCAAGGGGAGGTGTGGGATGAGAGGAGGGAAGTTGTACCATTGTATCCTCTCATGGTAGAGAATGATATTGTGGATGGGTTGCCATCGTATTGATAGGGGGTGGAGAAGGGGTTTGTTGATAGGTTGTCACTATAACAGGAACAAGCACAAAATTGGGACCAACTTCTTTAGTAAGTGGGGGAGGATGTGTTGTAGAATCATGTGAGGAAGAATCAATAGGGGTTGGGTCACATGGTCACTTGCAAGCGCGTTGATGAAGAAATCGTACACTTTCATCTTCCTCATTAGAAAGTGGAGGGATTGGTAAAAAAGGAGAGGGAGGAACAACCATGTTAGAGGTTGAGGGAACCAAAGGGACTCGGGGCTGGATGGGAAATTCTCCTTGGAATAGGATGGTGAATATAGAAGGAGGTGTGAACAAGTGGAGACATTCTTCTTCAGCCGAAGAATAGGGGATTGGCATTCCTTATGGATTTTTTGAAATAAAAGAGTCGCCCAATTGATCTACAATATGCAGACATGGGACAAGTAAGAATAAAAATGTCAAGAAACACACTGTAGGGCTTATGTTGGAGGTTGAAGGCGACAGCGACAACAAGTCAGAGACTGGAGTGTTTGGGCTCGGGGCGGGTACAAATCACATACTCATTAGAGCTTTGCATTGGAAATAATAGAGCCATCACCTGCATAGAGAGGGGCTCAACAATAGATTGATCGTCAGTGGAAAGGAAGAAGCAACAAGTAACAATAGGGATGGTAATCAAATGAAGAATACCAGTAATAAGAATGTGCCAAATGATGTTGGAATCGGTGCTTTCAACAATTGTAGAGCAATGGCAAGAGTGCTAGGATGATGTGCAGCAACATCCTACTACAATAATGCTGATATATTTTGTTAGTGATGTGTGTAAACACACTAGGACTGCTAGTGCACTTTTTTCCCTCTTTAGGAGTTTTTTTCCCCCTATCTTGTACATATACCTATAATCTTAATGGGTTACTTATCTTTGTATATTCTTTTGGTAATACATTCAGTATTGTGTGTTGTGCTCCAAGCTTCTTCTTCTTCCTTGTGTTGTTCACGTGCTTCCGTAGACCTCAAACTCCAACAATTGGTGTTAGAGCAGGTCATTACTTCATGTAGGGTGTCGTCAACACCCCTCCGATCATAGTCTTAGAATTGCATGAAAATTGGTGAACATACTCAGGGCAATTAGGAGCTCAAAACAGCTTTGCTTTGTGGTGTCAATATCATGATATGAGCTCATTTTGGCCTCCAAACGCACTATCATAGTGCCTATGAAGGTGATTTCATCTTTTTGTGCCAAAGATATATACAAGTTTTGGTTCTCTAGTATAAGTGCCTCAAAGTCTACTACATGTCTAATAGAACTCAACAGGGTAGTTAGTTACGTTCCATTTTTTGAGATACATTAATTTTTTTGCATCAGGGTATTTTAGTCAGTGGCCATGGCTGAAAGCAGTGATGTATTCCATATGTTGGCTATTGAGGATAAGTTGGATGGTACCAATTACCCATTATGGGCTTATATGGTGCATCATGTATTGATTGCAAAAGGATTGTGGAATATTGTGCAGGGTGTTGAAAAATGGTCTATTACACCTACAAACACACTTGCTGAAGGTGATGCAGATGGCATTGAAGATGATATTCGTTAGCTTCCTGTTCGTGCTATGGTTTGTGTTGCACCTAATGTAGAGAAACTTCGTTGGGATGATAGAGATGCTCAAGCACATGCATTGATAGCCTTGTATGTCAAATGTGCCATTATTCCTCACATTCGCTCATGCAGAACAACAAAGGATGCTTAGGATACAATTACTAATTTATACCAGGCTAGGAATGAGGCTCGTGTTGCTTACCTCCGAAAAGAGTTGGAGAGTGAGCACATGAATGAAGGAGATTCCATGGAATTTTTTTTGACAAAGATCAAAGATTTGAAGGAGGAGTTGATTTTTGCTGATGAAGTCTTGCATGATAGTTCACTTGTGCAAACTGTTCATAATGGTCTTCCAGATTCATATCAAAGGTTTGCTTCTACTCTTTGATCGATGATGAAAGGATATCCAAAATTGTTTTGCAAATACTGCATGCTTTGGTCATCTAAATTTTGCTAATTTGTTATGTCTACAAAGGGTGTCCTCTCTACCCAAACTTGAGGCACATGGTAAACATGTATGTGAAGGTTGTATTTTGGGCAAAATGCAACACGCCTCCTTCCCAAAAGATGGTTCAGTTCGAGCTACTCAGAAATTGGCATGCATGGGTATATCCACTGAAAGCAAAATCTGAAGTGTTTATGTGCTTCAAATAGTTTCTGCTTTCAACTGAAAATCTGTCAGCATGTAAAATGGGCATCCTCCATTTTGATCAAGGGGGGAATATATGTCTTCTGATTTTAATACATTTCTAGCTGAATGTGATATAAAACATCAATGTACATTGTTGTATACACCTCAACAGAATGGAGTTCGGAAGAACATGTCACTCATGGAGATGGCAAGGTGTATGTTCAAGAGTTAGACATAGTTTTTGGCTTGAGGTTGTTATGTGTGCAACATATGTACTTAATAGGTGTCTCACTAAAGCATTGTAGTCTATCACTCCATATGAGGTTTGCCATGGTCGTAAGCCATTGATTGCTCACCTGTGTGTCTTTGGTTGTCTGGCATATGCATTAGTGCTTGAACAGCAACACAAGAGTTTAGATGATCAAGCGATGAAATGTATTTTTGTTGGGTATAGTTCTGAAACCAAAGGCTATTGTTTGTATCATCCACAGATTAAACACATTTTGGTTAGCCGTGATGTTTCTTTTGTGGAAGATGCTATTCAGCCATTACTTTCATGTACCAAAGAGACATCAATTAGCTCCAAAGACATGTATGATACTTTGTTGCCTCTTTTTACAAGTGGACGGTCTAGTCTTGGTCCAAATGAGGCAATTTCTTAGCCTTTACATGTTTCACATGATGATGCAAATCATACCATTTCTGATGAAAATTTACATAATGCACTTATTGATGAGAGAACTAATATAGAGGAGGCAAAAACTATGCCTAAACGGCTGGTGCAAACTTTGCGAGATAGCAAAATTAGATGCACCTCTATCATATCGTACTTGTTCAAGATCTCATAGTGCTTCTTTTACATGATATTGTTGTGCTATGGCTACATCTAGTCTTTGTGATGAGAATGATCTTGTTTCTTATGATGAAGCACAAAATTCCAAAATTTGGATAGCTACTATGCAATCAGAATATGATGCTATTATGAAAAATGGTACCTAGTCTTTATGTGACTTGCCTCCTGGAAAGAAGGCCATTGGCACTAAGTGGGTATACAAGTTGAAGCATAAGCCTCATGGAACAGTTGACAGGTATAATGCTAGGCTTGTTGCAAAGCATTATGCTCAAGAAAGAGGCACTAAGTGGGTATACAAGTTGAAGCATAAGCCTCATGGAACAGTTGACAGGTATAATGCTAGGCTTGTTGCAAAGCATTATGCTCAAGAAAGAGGCATTGATTTTGATAAGACCTTTTCTCCTACATGCCGAATGGCTACTGTTCATAGCATGTGTGAACTTGTAGCTCATCATGGTTGGAACGTACATTAGTTGGGCATTAAAATTGCATTTCTTAATGGTGATTTGCATGAAGAAGTGTATGTTTTTCAACCCTATGGTTTTGAGTAGAAAGGGCATGAAAACAAGGTGTGCAGGTTGAGAAAGGCACTATATGGTTTGTAACAAGCACCACGTGCTTGATATGAAAAGATACATGCCTACCTGATTGCACATGGTTTTGAGAACAATCCAACTGAGAGCACCTTATATGTTAAGCGTGAAAATGATGTGCTTTTGATCATTGTTGTGCATGTAAATGACATGCTACTCACTGGTCCTCATGAGAAACATATTGCTGATTTTAAGGCTGATTTGCGTGCCTGATTTGATATGTCAGATTTGCAACATTTGCATCATTATTTGGGCATTCAATTTATGTAAGTTGATGGCAGATTAGCTTTGTGCCAAACAAAATATATTGACAAATTAGTGCAGCATTTTGGCCTTGAAGACTACAAACCTATTGCCACTTCTTTGGATACAAGTTTACTGTTGAGTCGTCATGATGATGGAGATGCATTTGATGTTGTTCTCTATCAGCACGCTATTGGATGCTTGATTTACTTATGCATTACTTGACCAAATATTCAATTTTTTGTCTCATAGATGAGTAGGTTTATGCATTGCATAGGTGTCAAGCATTGGTAGGAGGTTAAGCACATCTTTCACTACTTGAGTGGTACCTGGATACTTGCATTGTTTTATCCCAAGGGGGGATCACTACCACCAGCTTTACATGCTTTTTTTGACTCTAACTGGGCTAGTTGCTATGACACTCATGTGTCCACCAATGATTTTTGTTTCATGCTTGGTAGCTCATGCATATCTTGGTTGAGCAAGAAGCAGCCTACTGTGGCCACTTCTAGTTGTGAGGATGAATATGAGGCAACTTTCACAACGATTGTTGAGTGTGTGTGGATGAGATGCCTTATGGCTGATTTAGGTGTTGATCAGTTTTCTACCACCACCATCTTCACTAATAGCCATATCACATTAGTAGTTGCAAAAACCCTGTGTTCCATGCTTGCACTAAGCACATTGAGGTGCATTATCATTATGTTAGGGAAAGTTCTTTGCTGGAGAGATTAGTTTGGCATATGTGGCCACACAAGAGAACATTAATGCAGACCTTTTCACAAAGGCTCTGCCTAGAGAGAAGTATGAAGCTTTTGACAAAGCTTTGGGCTTACTTCCTTTTGTGGATTGATTCCACATAGCTTGGCACTCCCTTATACTTGAGTGCTAGCTCCTTGTTCTCCACAGCATGTTGAGATATGAAGAAGAAATTCAAAGAAAGAATCTACAAATATACTTCAAAGATTGGTGGGCAGGTAGAGCAGACAAGCCTACTAAAGAGATTGGAAACCTTCTCAAGAAGAAGAAATCCAAGGAAGTGATTCCATTCATGATGGATGCCAATGGGGTTGAATGCAAAATGGATGAAGAAAATAGTACATTGATTGTTAGCCACTTTACCCAGCTCTTGGGGGTTTCCACGCTTCTTTCTTCTCATAGATGTGACTGAGTGGCTACCATCTTGTGCTTTAGAACCAAAAAAATCCCACAAAACCTGAAAGCTCTATGTGATGCTTCCATCTTGAATGGTGAGATTCTGGAGGTAATTGATTCCCTTCCTAATGGCAAGAGTGCAGGGTTGGATGGCCTTACCAATGAGTTCTTTAAGACCTTCAAACATGTGGTGGCCACTCCTTTACATTTGGTGTGGCAAGAGGCTGCTTCTTTTGACAAGCTTACCAACTCTCATGAGGGCGTCATCAAGCTCATTCACAAAAAAGGAAGCAAATTAGAATTGAAAACTGGCGGCCAATTATGATACTGCAAACCACTTACAAGATCCTAACAAAGGCAATTGCAAATGCTATTACCTATCACCTTAGAGATTGGATTAGTGAGGATCCAAAAGGGTTCAGTAAGGGGAGGTCCATCCTTGAGGCTATCATTGATGTTTGGGAAGGTCTAGTTTCTACTAAGGAATGAGTGAAAAATTTCCTCTTCCTTAAGACTGACTTCGACAAAGCTTATGATAGATTCGAGTGGGATTTCATTCTCCAATCATTGAAAGACATGGGCTATGGCCATAAATGTTGGAGTTAGACGTCTGTGGAAGCACGTGAACATCACAAGGAAGAAGAAGAAGCTTGGAGCACAACACACAATACTGAATGTATTACTAGAGAATGTACAAAGATAAGTATCCCATTAGGGCAATAGGAGTATATACAAGCCGGGGGAAAAAACCTCCTAAATAGGGAAAAAAGTGCCCCGGTGGTCCTAGTGTGTTCACACACATCACTACCTAAATATATCAACAAATCCCCCCTGGGAGTGATGCAATGAACAAGGAGCTGGCACTCATGTATAAGGAAGTGCCAAGCTATGTGGAAATCACTCCACAAAAGGAAGTAAGCCCAAAGCTTTATGGAAAGCTTCAAACTTCTCCCTAGGCAAAGCCTTCGTAAAAAGGTCTGCAATGTTCTCCTGCATGGGCACATATGTAGTTGAGAACCTCTCCTTGACATAGTGATAATGCACCTCAATGTGCTTAGTGCGAGCATGGAACACAGGGTTTGTCGCAATTGCCAATGCGCTCTGACTGTCAGTGAAGATGGTGGTGGAAGAAATCTGACCAACACCCAAATCAGCCATAAGGCGTCTGAGCCACACACACTCAACAGTTGCTGTGAAAGCTGCCCTATACTCAGCCTCACAACTAGAAGTGGCCACAGTAGGCTGCTTCTTGCTCAATGAAGATATACATGAGCTACCAAGCATGAAGCAAAAGCCACTAGTGGACACACGAGTGTCATAGCAACCAGCCCAATCAGAGTAAAAAACAAACATGCAAATCTGGCGGTAGTGATCCCCCCTTGGGATAAAACAACCCAAGTACCCGAGTACCACTCAAATAGCGAAAGATGCGCTCAACTGCCTGCCAATGCTTGATTCCTGGGCAATGCATAAACCTGCTCATCTGTGAGACAACAAATTGAATATCTGGCCGAGTAATGCATAAGTAAATCAATCATCCAACAACTTGCTGATAGAGGACAACATCAAATGCATCTCCAACATCATGAAGACTCAATCGTAAACCTGTCTCCATAGGAGTGGCAATAGGCTTACATTCTTCAAGGCCAAAACGCTGCAACAATGTGTCAATATATTTCGTTTGAGACAAAGCCATTCCACCATCAACTTGCATAAACTGAATGCCCAAATAGTGATGCAAATGCCCCAAATCAGACATCTCAAATGAGGCATGCAAATCAGCCTTAAAATCAGCAATATGCTTCTCAATAGGACTAGTGAGCAGCATGTCATCAACATAGACAACAATGATCAGAAGCACATCATTAGCACGCTTAACATATAAGGTGCTTTTAGTTGGACTGTTCTCAAAACCATGTGCAATCAGATAGGCATGTATCTTCTCATACCAAGCACGTGGTACTTGCTTTAAACTATATAATGCCTTCTTTAACTTGCACATCTGTTTTTCATGCCCTTTCTCCACAAAGCCACGGGGCTGAAAAACATACACTTCTTCATGCAAGTCACCATTCAGAAATGTTGTTTTAATGTACAACTGATGTACATTCCAACCATGATGAGCTGCAAGTGCACAGATGCTCCGAAGAGTAGTCATACGGCATGTAGGTGCAAAGGTCTCATCAAAATCAATGCCTCTTTCCTGTGCATAACCCTTTGCAACAAGCCTAGCTTTATACCTGTCAACTATACCATCCGATTTACACTTTAGCTTGTATACCCACTTAGTGCCAATGGCCTTCTTGCCAGGAGGCAAGTCACATAAAGACCAAGTACCATTCTTCATTATATCATCATATTCAGATTGCATAGGAGCCATCCAATTTTTTGAATTTTGTGCTTCATCAAATGAAACAGGCTCATTCTCATCACGGAGACTAGATGCAGCAATAGCATAGCAATATGATGCAAAAGAGGCACTATGAGAGCCTGAACGAGTATGATATGACAGAGGTGCATCTAATTTGCTGTCATGCAAGGTCTGCACTAGCCATTTTGGCATAGTTCTTGCCTGCTCAATATCAGCTCTCTCATCAATAAGTGCATCATGTACATCTGCATCAGAAATGGAATTATCTGCATCATCACATGAAACCTGCAAAGGCTGAGAAGTTGCCTCATTAGGACCAACACTAGACTGTCCACCTGTAAAAAGAGACAGCAAAGTATCATACATGTCTTTGGAGCTAACAGATGCCTCCTTAGTACATGAAAGACGTTGTTCAGGCACTAATGCATATGCCAAACAACCAAAAACACCGGCTAGATGAGCAACAGATGGCTTGCAGTCATGCCAAGCCTCATATGGAGTGATAGACTAGAGCGCTTTAGTGGGACACCTGTTAAGTACATATGCTGCACACATGATAGCCTCAAGCTAGAAACTATGTGGTAAAGCCTGACTCTTGACCATACACCTCGCCATCTCCATGAGTGACCTGCTCTTTCGTTCAGCAACTCCATTATGTCGAGGTGTATACGGCACTGTACACTAGAGTTTTATCCCACGTTCAGATAGAAATGCATTAAAATCAGAAGACATATATTCCCCCCCTCGATCAGAATAGAGGGTGCCCATTTTACATGCTTACAGATTTTCAACCAAAACCAAAAACTATTTGAAGCACATGAACACTTCGGACTTTGCCTTCAATGGATATACCCATGCACGCCTGAAAAAATCATCGATGAAAGTCACAAAGTTAAGATAATTCCCAAAAGAAGGTATCTGCATAGGACCACAGACATCACTATGTACAAGTTGCAATTTTTGAGTGATCCGAACTGAACCATCTTTTGGAAAGGACGAACACTGCATTTTGCCCAACATATAGCCTTCACAAACATGTTTTCCAGGTGCCTCAAGTTTGGGCAAAGAGGACACCATTTCACATTTCTGCAGGCGTAGCAAACTAGCAAAATTCAGATGACCAAAGCATGCATGCCAAAGCTTTGCATCTGACATAGCATGAGAATCATTTACTGCACATGCCATATCATTTACATATCTTTCATAGTCTATGAGCTTATACAACCTACGACATAAAATGTCGGAAGCAATAATCACATCCCCATTTGACAGATCATGAACTGTACACCTGTCATCAACAAATTTCACAACCAAGCCAATCTTGGCTAATGCAGAAATTGATAACAGGTTCTTCTTGATCCCTGGCACAAATAAAACATCTGACAAAGTGAAAGAACTACCATCACTAGTAGTCAAAATGATCTTATCAACTCCCATAACAGGATAAGAGGAGTTGTTGGTGCATGTAACAGTATTCCCTGTAGGGGCAGGCTCGAGTGAAGAGAAGAAACTGTGCTTCGAGGTAATATGTTTGGTCGCCCCACTGTCAAAATACCAAACATCTGAGTCTACTGCAGACATGCACTGCTCATGAGAAGATGGATCAAAACTGCAGATAGTAGTAAACACCCATTCTTCTTCCTGCACAAGATTAGCAGACTCTGTTTTTGGTGTAGAGGCCTCTGCAACAACCATTCTAGCCTCTTTCTTCTTTGCCTCTTTAGCAGCCAGTTTTGGACAGTTCTTTATGATATGATCATTCCCTTTACAATACTTACAAAACAATTTCTGCTTTTCTGATTTCTTCTCATCTTTATCTTCCTTCTTCAAATATGCAGAAGTAGCAGATTTCTGCTTACTAGTTGAAGAGCTCCATTCTCCTTTGCCCTTCTGACTAGCCAGGAAAGCTTGATCTGCAACTTGCATAATGGACCTGTTCTGCCTGGATTGATCTTCTTGCAACAGAACAGAGACTAACTCCTCAAACGATAAGGCATTCAGATTGCCTTTCATCATCAATCGAAGAGTAGAAGCAATACTCTGATATGAATAAGGAAGACCATTCAGAACGGTCTGCACAAGTGAGCTATCTGGTATAACCTCATCAGTAGAAATCAACTGTTCCTTCAAGTCTTTGATCTTCGTTAGGAAACTATCTATAGAATCACCTTCATTCATGTGCTCACTATCCAACTGTTTTTGGAGGTAAGCAACGCAAGCCTCATTCCTAGCTTGGTACAATGTGATAAGTGTATCCCAAACATCCTTAGTTGTTCTGTAAGAGCGAATGTGAGGAATAATGGCACGTCTGATAGACAAAGCTATCAATGCATGTGCCTGAGCATCTCTACCATCCCAGCGAATCTTCTTTGCAGTAGGTGCAGTAGAAACCGTAGCACAAACAGGAATATGCAGAATATCATCATCTTCAACACCTTCTGCATCAGCTTCAGTACCTGTAGTTGTAACAATTGCAGGTGTGATAGGACGTTTTTCGACACCCTACGCAATGTTCCACAGTCCTTTTGCAACCAACACATGTCGCATCATATAAGCCCATAACAGGTAGTTGGTACCATCCAACTTATCCTCAACATCCAACATACGGAATACATCACTGCTTTGAGCCATGGCCGGTGACTAAAATACCTTGATGCAAAAAATTGACTGAATCTCAAAAAGTTGAACAGAACTGCCCAGACGAATTCCGCTATACCTGTAGCAGACTTCGAGATGCTTATACTGGCAAACAGAAATTGGTATATACCTTTGGCACAAAAAGATGAAATAGCCTACACAAGCATTGCGATAGTGCATTCGGAGGTCGAAACGAACTCAGATCACGATTTCAACACCACACAGTGAAGCTGTTTTTATCTCGAAAACATGCTGAGTATGCTCACCAAAATTCGTGCGATTTTGAGATTGCAACCAGAGGAGTGTCGATGGTGCCCTAGATGAAGCGACGACCTGCTCTGATACCAATTGTTGGAGTTAGACGTCTGCGGAAGCACGCGAACAACACATGGAAGAAGAAGAACCTTGGAGCACAACACACAATACTGAATGTATTACTAGAGAATGTACAAAGATAAGTAGCCCATTAGGTAATAGGCGTATACAAGCTAGGGGAAAAAAACCTCCTAAAGAGGGAAATAAGTGTCCCGGCAGTCCTAGTGTGTTCACACACATCACTACCTAAATATATCAACAATAAATTCATTAAGATGATCTCTATTCTGCTAGGAAATGCAACCTCTCAGATAAAAATGGTAAAATCTCTCAACTGATTAGATTAAAACGTTCTATCAAACAAAGTTGCTCGTTGGCACCTCTTCTCTTTGCTATCGTGCTCGATGGTCTCAGCTGCGTTGTTAACCATCAAGCTCACTTATGATGTATTCAAGGCCTCAATCTAACTCTCAATCAAAGACCTGAGGAAAGCTAGACTTGATAGATGCTACATTTCTCAGAGTTTTACTCACCAGTGGGGCCTCCCTTCCCTCTCGCAACGCACCGACCTCACCATCTCTGATCACTACCCGATCGTCATCACCTTTCAACCCCCCACCAAGATCCGTAAGGCTCCTTGGTTCCACGCCAGTGTGCCCTCCTTCTCTCTCCCCTCCGTCCATCAAGAAATTTTTGATGTGTGGAAGGAGGCATTCGCCTCTGGCTTGTCCCCAGCCAAGAGTTGGAGAAGCGCGGTCGATAAGTCACGACAAATCATGATTAGATCCAGGAAGATGCTAGAGACTGTGCGACGGGCCCGTAGAGAAGCTCTATATCATAGACTCTGGAGGCTCGAGGAGGAAGTGAACAAAGGAAATTCTCAAGCCCAGAAAGGACTTCGAAAAATCAGAGCGCTGCTGCGATACGAGGAAGAGATACAAAGGAAAAATTTGCAAATTTTCTTCAAGGAGTGGTGGGCTGGCAAAGCCGACAAACCCACCAAAGAGATGTGCCGTATCCTCAAAAGGAAACACAACAGAGAATCGATCCCCTTATTGCTAGACGCAAATGGTAATGTATGCAATACAGAAGAAGATAATTTTGGGGTCATTGAAGGGCACTTCACGAGACTCCTGGGGACCTCAAACCCCCTCTCCCACCATAGAAGGGACTGTATGGCAGCCATTTCTAGGGTTTCCCCCCACAGGATACCACTCAACCTCCACTCTCTGCTTCATGCCTCTATCTCTGAAGCCGAAATCATTGAGGTCATCGATGCCCTCCCTTCAGGTAAAAGCCCGGGACCCGACGGCTCACTAATGAGTTCTTTAAATCCTTCAAGTTGGTGGTTGCCACCCCTCTTTGCTTGGTTTGGCAAGAGGCACTCAAGTTTGGCGCGCTTCCTTCTTGTCTCAACAATGGCATTATCAAGTTAGTACACAAAAAAGGGGAAAAGAACAGAATAGAGAACTGGCGTCCCATTACAATGCTCCAAACAGGATACAAGATCATCGCCAAAGTCATTGCCAACGGAATCTCTTGCCACTTGAGAGCGTGGTTAAGTGAGGACCAAAAAGGTTTCATCAAAGGCAGGTCAATTTTGGAAACCATTATAGATATCTGGGAAGGTCTTGAATTTGCAAATGAGTCTAAACAAGAAGTGGTATTCCTCAAGATCGACTTTGATAAAGCCTACGACAGGCTAGAATGGGACTATATTCTACAGTCGCTACAAGATCTTGGATGTAGTCAGAAATTCACCAAGATGATCGCGACCCTTCTCGGAAACGCATCGACCCAAATTAACATTAATGGAAAACTTTCAAAGGTGATCAAACTTAAAAGATCTATCAGACAAGGGTGCCCATTGGCTCCCCTTCTCTTTGCCATTGCCACGGAAGGGCTTAGCAGGCTGGTGGAGCATCAGGTGGAGGCTGGTAACATTAAAGGCCTTCGGCTGCCGCATGACCACAGTCAGATCACCATGAGACTTTTTGCCGATGATATGAACGCTTTTGTTCACAATGATAGTACCAGCCTGGAGACGTTCTGGAAGTGTCTTGCTACCTTTTGTGAAGCCTCCGGTTCCATAATCAACCACTCTAAGACCGCCTTTAGAGCTATTAGTGGGTCACAACCCGACCTTCTCATTGATCATGGCTGTCAAATCATTCCGCAGGGCCAAATTTTTCGGCTTCTTGGGATTCCCTTGGGGTTTGGCGTCTCTATGGAACAGCGGTGGAACTGGGTGCTTGCCAAGCTCGAAAACAAGCTCAACTATTGGAAAGGTATGCAAATCAATCTTGCTGGTCATGCTATGGTTATCAACACGTTCCTCTTATCATCTACCATTTATTTCCTTTCTTGTTGGAGACCGAAAGAGCAAGATCTGTCCAAACTGGATAGTATTTGTAGAAACTTCCTTTGGACGGGCGACCACAATAGGCGGGGGGTGCCTAAAATCAAATGGTCCATCTGCACCAGCCATAGAGATAGTGGGGGACTTGGTATCTTGGACATTGGGTGCATGGCTAACAAACTGTCGGCCAAATGGATGATTAAGGCTTGGTGCAACGGGGAGGCCTCGTGGGCCAAGTTGATCTTCAGAAACAAGAATGAGTTGGCGCTCATGGGTTTCCCAAATTGGAAGAATCTTGACATCTTGACCTTGCTGTTTTCCCCGATCCCCGTCTTCCCGAAAGGCTCTAATCTGGTGTGCTCCCTTTGGAAGAGTTGGAATAGAGTTAAAAGCTTCACAAGAATCTGCGAAGACTAGAAGTGGGCTGCCGGTATCAGACAAAACGACTCTATCTGGTTTCCGATCCATGGCATCCGGAGTGTGGAATCTTGGAACATTCAAAATGCCAAGAAGCTATGGAACAAAGGCTTCAAAAAATGGAAACATCTCTGGAAACAAGACACCAACCGCTGGATCAACTTTGAGGATATTGACCCTAGCATCAACATTTCGCATGAAGAATGGAACACTTTGCAAAGCAGATGTCTCGCCTGGGACCGACACAAAGTTCGCCTTCTCATGGGACACGACATGTCGAGCTCGCTTGGTCTCAAATGGCACAATGGGAATAGCCTATCAAAAATCCCGAACATCAAAGAAACGATCGACTTTCAGGTTAACCTCAACAAAAAGTGGTGCCTGTCATGGACGCGACTTTGGTGGGACATGAAGTTCATGGCTATCTGGCACCCCCTCATAGAAATAAAAAAGTCTGTCCTCTTATGGCAATTTCTTCATCATGGAATCTGGACCAACCTTAAGGCCAGCAAAATTTGTGGGAGCCCTCCCTGGTGCAAACGCTGCTACCAGTCTATCGAAGATGTTTCACACATCTTCTTTACCTGCCCCAACTCCAACAGACTCTGGCAGGTGGTTGGAAAGAGGATTGGACTTCAAAAACGTCTCAGTTGGCAGCAAGCCCTGCTGGGAGAAGCGATCGGCTGCTCCGCGACTCTCTGGAACGCCATCAGAGGGGAGGTTCTATGGAAAATCTGGCGGGAAAGATGTGCTTTCAACTTCGGTGACTCCCCCAAGGAGTGGTCAATTGAGAAATCGTTGTTCCTCCTTAGCAAAAGGATTGTCAACTGTAAAAAATCCCCCCCCTTTAGGCATCATCAAGTACTCCTTTTGATCGATAACAAGCTTAAACCCAAGTGGGCCCCACATGAGGGTGATGAGAGGGTAATTAAACTTCTTTGTAATGTCATGTAAGCTCTGTAAAAGCTTCCCCTGCTTTGTGGGATTTGGGGGGTCCCGTGGGCACTAGTCCCCTTCTCTTGTACTTTTCTTTATTTAATTCAAGTCCGGGAGAGTAGGCTAATGCCGAACTTCCTTTATATGAAAAAAAAAATTAGATGATCATGAGACTTTTTGCCGATGATACTAATGTCTTTGTGCATAATGACATGTTAAGCATTGACACTTTGTGGAGTTGTCTGAATAACTTTTGTGAGGCTTCTGGTTCCAAAAAAGATCATTCTAAAATCGCTTTTAGGGCAATTATTGGCATCCTCCTTAATTGCTTTTTGACAATGGTTTTCAGTTGAACTCTAGTGGTCAAATATTCCGCTTCTTAGGTATTTAAGTGGGATTCGACATTTCGATGGGGCAGTAGTGGAATTGGGCTCTCTCGAAGATCGAGGGAAAGCTGACCTACTGGAAAGGTATGTGGATTAAAGTGGTTGGATGTGCTATGGTGATTAACGCATCCCTTCTCTCCTCGATGCTTTACTTTCTCTCCTCCTAGAGACCAAAAGACCAAGATATCTTCAAACTGGAGAGAATTCATAGGAACTTCCTCTAGATAGGTGACCCTAACAAAAGGGGTATCCCCAAAATTGAATAGAACACTTGCATTAGCCAAATGGATCAAGGTGGTTTGGGCATTCTAGACATGGAAGGAATGGCCAATAAGTTAGTGGCTAGGTGGCTAATTAAAGCATGGAACAATAGTGATGCCTCATGGGCCAAACTTAGTTTTACAAACAAGAGTGCTCTCAAGATTGTGGGTCTCCAGGGATGGAAGGGTCTCAAACTTCTCATTGTTTTGTTCTCCCCATTTTGGTGACTCGCAAAGGCTCAAGCTTGCTTTGTTCTCTCTAGGAGAGTTGGAACAAGGTTAAACAATTTATTAGAATCAACGAAGATTGGAAATGGGCGGCCGATATTAGACAAAATGATTCAATCTGATTCCCTATCAAGGGCATCGGAAATGTGGAGTCTTGGAACCTTCAAAAAGCTAGGAACTTAGGAAAAAAGGCTTTCATTTGTGAAAAGACCTCTGGAACCAAGAAACTTTTCAGTGGATTAGATTCGAGGACATTGACCCGACAAGAAGACTGGACTATGAAGAATGGCATCTATTGCAGAGCCGATTCAATGCTTAGGAATGCTTGAGCACTCACCTCCTCATTAGCAAGGACTCTGATCACCCTGGGGGTCTGAGATGGCACAATGGCAATAGCCTTAAGAAAATTCTGAGATTGAAGAAGGAAATTTTGGAATTTCATGTCATGCTCAATAGGAAGTGGTGTCTGGATTGGTTAGGCTTGAGATGGGACTTTAAGTTCCAATCCCTTTGGCACCCCCTCATTGAGATAAAAAGGATATGTGCTTATGTGGCAAATCCTACACCATGGAATCATGACCAATGTAAAAGCTAACAGCATTTATAGGGTCCCCCCATGGTGCAAACGATGCCTTCGTGGCATGGAAGACTTGGGACACCTCTTCTATTCGTGTCCCAAATCAATATCGATATGGTAGGCTCTTGAGAGAATCATGTTGTTATAGGGATGAATCAACTAGAAGCAAGCTTTGGTGGGTGAAGCAATCAGATGTTCCTCAACATTGTGGAATGCTATAAGAGGGGAGACGCTATGGGAAATATGGAAAGGGAGGTATGCAGCCAACCTTGGAAGCCCTTCTAAAGAATGACGGATCGAAAAATATCTTTTCCTTTTAGGCAAAACAATTCCAATTGTAAAAAGCCCCTGCCCTATAGACATCATAGAGTGTTCTTCCTAGAGAGCAAAAAGATCAAAACAAAGTGGGCCCCACATTAGGGATACGAGAGCGTTATCAAACTTTTTTGTAAAATTCTCTAGTAATCTTTAAGCAAACCCTGCTTTGTGAGATACGATGGATCCCATGGGTGCCAGGCCCGTTCACTTGTATAGCTGTAATTTCTATTAATCAAAGTTTGAAAGAGTAGGCTCTACCAAATTTCCCTTTAAATAAAATTAAAATATAAAAATATCTCTAAAAATAAAATGTTGAAATAATTTACTTCCAGCTTTTACGCTAGTTGCAACAAATTAATAAGCGCTGATTCATTAAGAGTGTCAAAGAGAGTGCATGTAAATAGGTGTTGGGTAATTAACCTTCTCTGTAATGTCATCTAAGCTCTGTAAAAGCTTCCCCTGCTTTGTGGGATTTGGGGGGTTCCGTGGGCACTAGTCTCCTTCTCTTGTACTTTTCTTTATTTAATTCAAGTCCGGGAGAGTAGGCTATTGCCGAACTTCCTTTATATTAAAAAAAAAATAGGTGTTGGGTTACAAATTTTAGACCTATATGATTCTAAAGGGGATATGACGAAGTGGAGGTGGAATAAATCTGTTATGCACCACCAAAAAGACATTGAAGCTCATGCAAGCCTGCTACACTTCGTGTTTTGCTATGTTTATCTACAAATAAAAAAAGATCTTTCTTGTATCTGTGAGGAATATGAAGATGATGTTGAAAGAGATGCTTTTATGAAGTTGGAGATTAATGGACATCAGAATATCACGCATCCTGTTCATTCTTGATTGGAATCTTGAAGCACACGTACACATGCATCCATATATACACACATCACACACATATATATATATATATATATATATATATATATATATATATATATATATATGTGTGTGTGTGTGTGTGTACAAAAGCATCTATATGTGCATGCATACGCCAAGCATACATTTATCATGTTTCCACATTTGAATGTGTGTATGCCCGTATCCAATATGATGTGTGTATGTCTGTATATATGCATGCTAATTATATGTACAGATGCATGATTGATCTTTTGAAACAGATCTGCATGTATATGGAAATATTCAACCCCCAACGGCGATTAAATTTGAAGGCTTATAATGTAAATTCATTCCGAGGAAAGTGCCCAGTTTCAGTGTGCTTGAGTCTACAACAAGAAAGGCCATCTGAGTGGAGAATTTTAATGGGTTCATGTGAACAAACACTTCCTCGCAAATATCCGTGTCATACAAAAAGAAGATTCTTGTATCTAGCGGAACCCTACTGAGAGAATATGAGGCTTCTTTTTCTTAACACGAGGTACATCTACTCTGCCACGCATCAGAACATACCTATACTGTTCCAAACCGCGTACCTAGTGGGTGACGCCTTGAAGCTGTGGGAAGAAGTCTTTAGTTCAAGTCTTGGCTGGACATATCCATGAGTCTCTCATGATGAGTGCCTCTACCTTACGAGGTTGGATGTGTGACTCATGAGTGTGTATTTCCAATTCATTGTACTCTCAAAAAAAAAAGAAAGAATATACCTATACTCACAAGTTGTCAGGCAATGCTGTTTAGTTAGTTATGATCTTTGTTGGAAATGATGAATTCAAAAGCATGCTGGACTTCACCTGCCAGGATGTCTCCATTGAAAAAGTGACAGGACTGAAAAGATGAGCAGGACTCAAAAGATGAGCAGCCATTATGTCCAAATTCTGTCTTTTAATGTAAATGATGAGCAAGCAAGATATTCATTTCCAATATACTTAAAAGATAGCTTATAAATTATCAAAAATGGTGAGAAAAATGGTTGATAGTATATTAAGTTGATAGTATATTAGGTTTATACTTTCTATTTTCTTGCTACAAAGTTTCACTTTGATTGCCTTATCCAATCTCGAGTTATAAGCTAAACACTACTCACTAGTCTGCATACTGTTAGTACCCAAAAATGTCAGGATGCATCTCTAACTTGCTAACCATCTTCCTCTGAGCATGATGTATCGTTTCAAGTGAAATAATTTTCAAAAGCTAGCTACCCAAGTTAATTAGATATGCCCAAAAGGATTTTGTTCAATTGTTAGCAGAGAAGGGGTACAATTGTTCATTTCTTTGAGTAGGTGTAATGACCAAAATAGCAAGTTTTTGGTTCACATTGACACTCCAACTTATCTGTCTTGATCCAATAGTTTGAGGATCATCTTCCAAAGTACTTGGTTGATTATTTGTGCTTCCTGGGAAGCTCAAGAGGTATACTTTGCAATCCTCAACTCAATTTTGGATCGTGTGAAGCAAGAACTTTCAGCACCATCTGATCTCTGGAAGGTGTCCACGAGCTCCTTCAACACACCATACCATAGTAACTTTCATCTGAAATGAAAATCCAAGTCAAAATTTTAATAGAAATACATGTCACTAAGATAAGAGGCCTGTCAATAAGACAAGAGAATAAGACTTAATCAGGAAAAGTTTGGACACATGACACAGTATAGTATTTATTTACACCACATAGCTCAACATCTAAACCTTCACAAATATATTTTAGTAATTTTCAATTAATGAACCACTTAAATTACTTTCAACTATCTCTAGAAATAAAATGTTGAAATAATTTTCTTCAAGCTTTTACGCTAGTGACAACAAATTAATAAGCGCTGATTCATTAAGAGTGTCAAACGGACTGCATGTAAATAGGTTTTAGGGTACAAATTTTAGACCTATGGAGCGAACATGGACAACATGGAAAGCGCTTTATAAAGCTAAAAAAATGAATCTCTGTATGATTGTAAAGCGGATAAGATCAAGTGGAGGTGGAACAAATCTGTTATGCACCACCAAAAAGACACATGCAAGTGTACTACACCGTCTTTTGCCATCTTTATAAAGATCTTTCTTGTATCTGTGACGAATATGAAGATGATGTTGAAAGAGATGCTTTTATGAATTTGGAGATGAATGGACATGAGAATATCAGGCATCCTCTTCATTCTTGATTGGAATCTTGAAGCACATGTCTCCATATATATATATATATATATATATATATATATATATATATATATATATATATATATATATATATATATGTATGTGTGTGTGTGTCTATATATACAAAATGCATCTATATCTGCATCCATGAATACAGACACGCATACATTTATCATGTTTCCACGTGTGAATGTATGTATGTCCGTATCTAATATGAATTTGTGTATGTCTGTATGCATGCTTATTATATGTATGTATAGATGCATAAATGATCTTCTGAAACCGATCTGCATGTATATGGAGATATTCAACCCCCAACGGCGATTAAATTTGAAGCCCGTTGATGAATCTAAAATCCATGCAGGTATGATGGCTGCTTATAATGTAAACTCATTCCGAGGAAGGTGCCCACTTTCAGTGCGCTTGAGTCTACGACAAGGAAGGCCATCTGAGTGGAGACTTTTAATGGGTTTATGTGAACAAACACTTTGTCGCAAATATCTGTGTCATGCAAAAGGAAGATTCTTGTATCTAGCAGAACCCTACTCAGAGAATATGAAGCTTCTTTTTTCTTAACACGAGGTACATCTACTCTTCCTCTCCCTCTACCATGCATTAGAATATACCTATACTGTTCGAACCCGTGTAGCCTAGTGGTTGACGTCTTGAAGCTGTGGGAGGAAGTCCTGAGTTCAAGTCTTGGCTGAACATATCCATGAGTCTCTGATGATAGGTGCCTCTACCTTATGAGGTTGAGTGTGTGAGTGTGTATCTCCAATTCACTGTACTTTCAAAAAAAAAAAAAGAATCTACCTATACGGAACTGATGAATTCAAAAGCATGCTGGACTTCACCTGCTAGGATGTCTCCACTGAAAAAGTGGTAGGACAAGTATTATGTTTAAATTCTGTGTCTTCTGTAAATGATGAGCAAGCAAAATACTGAAAAGATGAGCAGCCATTATGTCCAAATTCAGTCTCTTGTAAATGATGAGCAAGCAAGATATTCATTCCCAATTTAATTAAAAGATATCTTATAAATGATAAAAAATGGTGAGAAAAACAGTATCATATTAGGTGAATATTAATATTTTCTACAGCATCGAGTTTATCATTTGATTTTTATTCACCAGATGGTCGCCGATCTTGAATACACAAATATCTTTAATAATTTTTTTGTTCAACGGAAAAGAAAACCTGTCAAGACATTGCCTTCTTCGTCGCAATCACCTACTTGATTGGCGAGCTCACATTGATTGATTTGGTTCAAAGATTGTGATTTCATTAAATTTATCTATATACCCAAACACTACAACATATGAGGGGCATACCGACGTTGTCCATACCGATGGTCATGCCTCGGCGTCGGTATGACCGTTGAAAATGCTTGAAAAATCAGGAATGGAATTCCAACGGCATGAGCGTCGGTAATTTACTGGAAATTACCGACGCTTATACCGACACTCATACCGATGCTCATACCGACGCTTATACCGAGGTAACGTTTTAACTGGACCCGAGAGCAAAAATTCGACATTTGCTCGCGTTTTGAACCAAAGTTTGCTACTGTTGAGTTTGCGCGCGTGAACTACATTCTGAGCATATTGTGTACACACATCTCTCTCTTTCTCTCCCTCCCTCTCTCTCTCTCTCTCTTTCTCTACACACACCTCTCTATTTCTCTAGATCTAAAATTTTGGTGAATATCGCACATACTGTAGCACCCTTTCTCTTTCTTTGTGTTTTCCCTTTTCTAATTTCTCTTCTCTTTAGTTTTGCAGGAGCTTTTTGGTGTGAGTTCTTTGGAGTTCGACGGAGGACATCATTAAGTGGACTTTGATGGCAACGCTCCAAACAATTACATCAAGGTAAGTGATTCTTTTGTTTTTGATTGATATAGAATGAGATAGAGAGACAGAGATGAAAGAAAGAGAGAGATATAGAGAAAGATAAAGAGCGAGAGAGAGAGAGAGAGAGAGAGAGAGAGAGAGAGAGAGAGAGAGAGAGAGAGAGAGAGAGAGAGAGAGAGAGAGAGAGAGAGTTATACATACACACTCGCATACATATTACATACACACATGCATATACATACACATACATATTACATACTCACATGCATATGCATACACACATATACATACATACATGCATATTACAAACACACATGCATATTACATACACACACATATGCATACTCATACTCACGTAGATACATGTACACACACTTATACATACATACATGTACACACACACATGTATACGTACACACATGCATATGCATACATACATACACACATATTTGCATGTACACACATACATACATACACACACACATATACATCCACACTCACATATGTATACACACACATATGTGCATACACACATGCATATGCATACATACATACATACACATATGCATGTACACACACACATACATACACACATGCATATTACATACACATGCACATATATATACACATTCACATATGTATACACACACATGCATACATGAACATACACATACACACACACCACATATACATACACACATACACACATATACATGTTTTAGGGTTAGGGTTTTAGGATTATGGTTTTTGACTTTTTCGCATATACACACATAATACATACACACATGCACACATATACACATGCATACACACATCTCTTTGTCTCTCTCTCCCCCTACACACACATCTCTTTCTCTCTCTCTCTCTCTCTCTCACTACAAGAAATACGGGCGTATAGCGACGATTAAGGCGACAGAATTTCGTCGCTATAAAATTGCAACTTGCATCGTAATTAGCATCGCGCGTCGACCGTTGATCAAACGATGCAGAAAACGACGGTATTTGCGACTTGTGACGCGATGGGATTTAAAACGTCGCTAAAACGATGCAATTTAAAAGCGTCGCATAAGTGACACTTTTTAGCATCGCGTAGGCGACGTTACTTGCCGTCGCATAAGCAACAGTAAAATTGTACACTATTCGACGATGAATAGCATCGCTTACACGACGATCTGTTGACGAATAAAAATTAAAACGTTGGAGGCTCTGCGATCAGCATTTTCACGCATCCGATCGAAGAGCTCTCCAATGTTCGCAATTGCACTGCGCTTACGAGCTGAAGCAAGTATATGCAGAATTGTTGTTTTGCCTAAGCTCTCTCTTATTGTCTCCCTCTGTCTTTGTTTCTCTCTTTCTACATCTTTCTCTCTTTGAATTCTCTCTCTCTCTAGATCTCTCTCTCTCTAGATCTCTCTCTCTCTCTCTCTTTTCTTTCTCTCTTTATTGCAGGTTATTCAAGAAGCTAACCAAGCAAAAAGTATGGCTAACAATTGTAAGTACAATTTCTATTCTTTGTAGATCATTTGAATTGTGTTATTTTCATTACATAGCATACTCACACTTATTGATATGCACTCATACACTTATACATGATGAAGATGCACTTTCACACATATACATATATACACATGCACATACACACACATATATACACATAGATACATGTGCACATACACTTAGACATACACACATATACACATGCATATGCACAAACATTCCTACAACCACATAAAAAGACGTCCATGCATACATTATTATATATATATATATATATATATATATATATATATATATACATACACACATTAACATATATGCAAATACATGTATATGCATATCCACATACACATGCATGTTTCATACATATACACATGCATATACATATACACATATACATATACATATACATATACATATACATATACATATACATATACATATACATACATATACATATACATATACATATACATATACATATACATATACATATACATATACATATACATATACATATACATAACATATACATATACATATACATATACATATACATATACATATACATATACATATACATATACATATACATATACATATACATACATATACATATACATATACACACATATACATATACATGCATATACATGTACACACACATACATATACATGCATATACATATACACACACATACACAAGAACATGCACATACTCATACACACATATACATTTATACATGCACATGCACATACATACATATACACACACATACACATGCACATACATACATATACACACACATACATATACTCTTAGGTACACACATATGAATGAATTATATAATTAAAGTATTAAAACACATATACACATGCACACACACATGCATATACCTACATATACACATATACATGCACATACACACACATACACACACATACACACACATACACACACATACACACACATACACATAGAGTTATACATATACATGCATATACATATACACACACATACACAAGAACATGCACATATTGATACATACATATACACTTATACATGCACATGCACATACATACATATACACACACATACACATGCACATACATACATATACACACACATACACATGCACATACATACATATACACACACATACATATACACTTAGGTACACACATATGAATGAATTATATAATTAAAGTATTAAAACACATATACACATGCACACACATGCACATACCTACATATACACATATACATGCACATACACACATATACACATAGAGTTATACATATACATGCATATACATATACACATACGTACATACACATGCATATGCACATACTCATACACACATATACACTTATACATGCACATGCACATACATACATATACATACACATGCACATGCACATACATACATATACACACACATACATAATTAAAGTATTAAAACACATGCCTAATATAAACAATAATAACAATCAATAGAACAAAACTCTTCATTACTTAATACCATACACACAATTCAAAACATAACTGAAAAAAAAAAAAAAAATATATATATATATATCAATGTAAATACATATAATCCAATGTCATAATCAACTAAAATCCTAATCATCATCATCATGATCATCATCATCATGATCATCATCATCAGCAGCAATATCATGATCATTCTGATCATCCTCATCCTCATCGTCATGATCACCCTATGATGATCGAGATCGTCCCTCCTGTGTCTGTCTCTCCACCTCATCCATATTTGTCTCTCCATAATACTCCTGTATTACATATAACAAACATAAATAAATAAAATAATTAAAACACTCATAAAAACAAAATAATTATATAAAATTTAAAAATACTCACAAAGGCATCAGGATGATCTTGCATATACTCGCTCAAACGCCGATATCCAAAATGTGTAGCATACTCGATCTCCTGTTTCGTAGGATATCGGCCATAATCCTTCCGCTGCAATGAAACAAATAAAAAACATTAGTTGCTTGCATTTTAACTAAAATAAAAAATATACTCACAATAACACATATACTTACAAACGTAGCTACAAAACCATTATGGCCCATTTGGCCTATGTGCGATGTGTGGCCCGACTCCACTCTCTTCTTTGCAGCAGCCTGTTTATTCAAGAAAAAAATACATAAATTAAATGTAAAAAAGTACTAAAATATATAAAAATTATTAATATAAACTATTAATTTGTGTACCTTCTGCTGAGGA
This sequence comes from Ceratopteris richardii, assembly GCA_020310875.1. NCBI lineage: Eukaryota > Viridiplantae > Streptophyta > Polypodiopsida > Polypodiales > Pteridaceae > Ceratopteris > Ceratopteris richardii. Next base: position 64,701,206 of record CM035406.1, read on the forward strand.
AATGACTCCTGAAGACGTAGCTGTCTACGAAAAAACTGCCACAACTCAGGTGGTATGCTAGCTCGCCTCTTATTTTTTTTGACCATACAATATCTCCTGTTAATTTAATCTCAAACAGAAAAAAAAGTCAGAATACATACACATATATACACACACATACACATACACATACACATACCCACATATACATATACATGCAAACATATACGCATGCATATATGTATACATATACACATATACATACATATAACATAAACATACATATACATATCCACATATATACGTACACACACATGCATGCATATACACTCATTCATACAAAATACATGCATTTATCCCACAATAATATGTCGTTGTGTATATGTGAATATGTGTGTATGTGTAAATGTGTATATGTGAATATGTGTGTATGTGTAAATATGTATATGTGAATTTTTTGTTTATGTAGATAATCAAATTATTAATATCAAATATCATTATTTGTAGATTCTGATCAATCAGATGGAACTCCACCACCGTCTCCTCTTCGTGCAATGACTTTATACTGTAAGTATATGAAATATTTAATTTTAAATATATTTGATGGATACATAACTTATATTTTTTTTATGTTTCTTATTATGTGCGGATTCTGATCAATCAGAGGGTACTCCACCACCTCCTACCCATGCAACGACTTCACATGTGTCCTCCGATAGGAATTATGATGAATTTTACTATGAAGAGCATATTATATGTTGGTGTAACTCTTGTTATGGCATGTATCGAAGACCACGATTGAAATGTATTGAACATGAGGCAGAGTATGGTACTTTTGAGCGTGCACCATCACCTAGCCAATGTGATAATGCTTGGGTATGTATTTTCTATATATATTAATGTCATTATTTTATTTAAAAACCATATATAAAATCAAATTATTGTTGATATACAGGAATACTTGCTCGATGATGATGATAATGATGATTTTTCTCATAATGTTAATATACCTCGTACACGTCATGGACTTGCTGTTCATCAATTACAAGCAGAGGTTTCTAGAAATCGTCTACCTCCTGGTTTAGAGAATGAAACGGTTGGAGATTATCCATTGCCAGCTCGTGATCGTTCTTTAGTACAAACATATGATAGAAGAAGATATGGAGGATGGAATAGAGGACCACTTCCTTTAGATGGAGAGGTTTTCAACTTTTGGGGTAATCGCTATATGATTGCTCCATCCACTATTACTAATGCTGATCGTGGTCTCTTTATTGTAGAGGATTTGTATGTGCCCCCGAACTCTGAAGTCACTCTTATGTCATTTTGTGGTCCTATATATGGATGGGGAGATTGGCATCGACTTTCACGTTATGTTCAAAGCATGAGTACTTATGGAATATGCTTGAATGCAGCATCCCTTACTAGTAGAAGGATTTTACATGCAAAAAATGAAAGATTATATATTGATGGAAGACCTTACACACATGGAAATATAGCAGGTTTAATAAATAGTAGTCGAGGGTTACATAATAGTTCAAGGACTAATTGCACATTTGAGGAGCATGAAAATAGTCATGAATCACCATACATGAGTAGAGATGTATCAAGATACATAGTTGTCAATGCTATTACTACATTACATGCTGGTGATGAACTATTAGTGAATTATGGATGGCGTAGACCTCCAAGAGCACCTTTTAGCTAGAGAGAATAAAAATTTTCTATCCATATTTAACAAGTTATATACTTAATTTTATATTTGAAGTTTACTTTTTATTCATTTATGGAATACTAATGAGTTTTATTTATATGTGTAGATTCCAACGTATGATGTTGATGATATTCGTCCACAGCATTCACAATTACCAGTAAAACCATGATTATCAGAAGCTTCCATGAGGAGGCTACGCAAAACTAATCCTGTGCAATATGCAAAGTTGAAATATCTATATTCAAAAGACGATAAAGTACAAGATTTGTGTGACAATGATGAAGATGATGGCATGGCAGATTTTATTGAGGATTGGTATCAAAATGACAGTGAGAGCATTGATATTTCTAAAAATGAGAAATATCTTCGAGAGGAATGTCTAAAGCATGTATATGAAGGAAGTCGTTTGACACGACTAAGTGCGAGCTTACTTATTCTCAACATGCAGGTTTTTATTCTTACTTTAGATAAGATAAGAAGAAGAACTTGAATTGAATGGATACGATTGTTTGGATGACAAGATACGATTGTTTGGATGGCATGATATGATTGTTTGGATGGCAGGATACGATTGTTTGTTTTGGAGGATATGAATGATTTGTCGATTCACACATATGTTCAGTTTGAAAGTGTGAATCGACAAATCATTCAATGAAGGTACATACTTCATGTGTCCAAAACAAACAATCGTATCCTGCCATCCAAAACAATCAAATTTTGTGTAAATATTTTGAAAGATGTATTAATAGTTTTAAAAGATGCGCGGACAAAAAGTGTCCATTCAATTCAAGTTCTTGTTCTTACCTTATCTAAAGTAAGAATAAAAACCTACATGTATATATGTATATTTATTTATTTACCTTTTTTAATATATCTTTTTGTGATAAACTTACAGGTTATTATCTGAAAAGTTTTTACCAAGTCCAAATATTCTTCCTACCTCACATGATGAAATGAAGAAGATAATCAACAATCTTGGTATAGATTATCAATGTATACATGCATGTCCTAACAATTGTATTTTATATAGAGGTGAATATGCAGACTCTTTGACATGTCCCAAATGTCAATCTCCTCGATATAAGGGTGAAGAAGGTAAAATCCCAAAAAAGGTATTGAGACATTTTCCATTGGCTCCACGGATTAGACATATGTTTCAAAGCCCCGAATTATCAAAGCTTTTGACTTGGGGACATGATCACGAAAGTACTGATGGAATAATCAGAATTCCTCATGATAGTGTTGCTTTTCAGCATATTGATTCTACATGGCTTGAATTTGCACAAAATCCACAGAATCTAAAGTTAGGAGTTGCATTAGATGGGGTTAATCCATTCTCCATGAAATCCAGTAAATGGTCAACATGGCCAGTGGTAGTCATAAACTACAATCTTCCGCCATATCTTAGCATTAAAAAGGAACATTTAATGCTTTCACTTTTAATCCCAGGCAAAAGACAAGTTAAAGATATGAATGTATATTTTGCTCCTCTCATTGACGATCTTCAAGAGTTATGGAGAGGTATTAATGTCATTGATGTATCAAAAAGCATCAATGAAAGATATATTACGGTTCGTGGTATTGTGGCTTGGACTATTCACGATTTTCCTGGATATGGTGTATGTTCAGGTATTGATGTAACTTTTTTATTCAATATGCATGTAAATTAATATGATTTAATCTAATTATATTTTTATCATTTTTCATGATGCAGGAATATCTACTAAGGGTTATAAAGCTTGTCCATATTGTGGTGATTGATTGAGATCAATCTATAGTAAGAATCTCAACAAAAATATTTATCTTCGACATCGACGATTCTTGCCTGATGATCATCCATTAAGATCTAAAAGAGAAGCGATACATTTTAATGGAAAGCTTGAAACATGCCAGTATCCAAAACCTATGACGCCTATGGATTGGTATAAAAAATGGACAGATGGACCTCTGATAGATCCAGAAGCAGAAATCTTCAGTGATGATTTAGATAATGAGTATGTGAACAGAGGTAAAGGAAAATTGGCACTCGTTGAGAACATATCAATATGGTATTCTTTGGAGTATTGGAAAGAGTTAAAAGTATGTCATCTTCTTGATCCTATGCATATATTCAAAAATATTGGTTATTCACTATGGCAACATCTTCTTGGACTAAAAGATACCACAGCATCAAGGAATGATTTGAAAGATAAAAAATCCAAACCAAAGTTATGGCCAGTTTTTGATAGACATCGACAAGAAACGACTTATGTATCTGCTCCTTGGGTACTTACAACAAAAGAGATACAGACTATCAACAATAGAATTCAATTGATTAAGGCTCCTACAGGATATGGAGCATCGTTTCAAAACATGTTTACTATGGATGATAAGAGCTTATCTGGGTTAAAGACCCATGACTGGCATAACTTTTTGAAACATATTTTACCTTTGGTTATCGATGGATGTACAACGAAAGGAGTACGAGATGTGATCTATCGTCTTGGATCACTTATAAGGTAATTATGATACTTTTATATTTAATATGTATGAATATTGGATATCTTTATAATTTTTTTTATGATATGTATAGGTGGATTACATCCAAAGAGATCGATAAAAAATCGATCCCACAAAAAAAACGTGAATGCAAAGAACTACTATGTTTGATGGAAAAAGAACTTCCTACTTCATTTTTTGATATTCAGGTTCATTTATTAGTCAATCTTGTAGATGAGATAGAGATTGCAGGTGTTGTCAACACTTGATGGATGTTTTGGGTCGAGCGATTTATGGGAATACTAAAAGCTTATGTGCGACAAAGAGCAAAACCAGAAGGATCCATGGCAAAGGGTTGGATGCTTGAAGAGTGCATGTATTACGTTAGTGAGTACCTTGAAAGAGTTCATGAAGAAGCTCCACGTGCATGGACCAACGAGTCTTCTTCAAAAATAACAGATGAGGTATTATCAGGTAAGGGGGTTCCATTCTTATTTACATTTCAAGAAAAAAATGATGTTTCTACTTTTGTAGCATATAATAGCGAATGCATGCAAGCATTCCTTAGTGAGTACGAGGAACTTCAAAGTCTCCGAAGTAAAAGGCGAAAAAACAAAAGATCTAGACGTAATCTCGATAATAATTAGATTACAGATATACCTTCTTTCACGGATTGGCTATATAGTCGTTTGCAACGTGCCAACGCAAATAATGAAGAAATCTCAGATGAGCAAAGAGAGTTAATGATAGGTTGTGAACGAAAGGTAATTTTATTAAAATAATATTTTATTTTTTTCATATATGTATGTTAGTTTCTATTTACTAATTGAATTTATTTTGCAGGCTCGAATGTTTATTAATATGTGGGCTTTTGGACAGCATATTAGAATCAAAGCCGTTGATTCTTTACGTAAAACAGAGGATTCTAGTATTGTTGCTTCTTTCAAGCAACTATCACGTGCTAGCTCAAAAGACACGAACCTTATAGATAGCGAAATTGGTTATGTTGGTATCTATGAAATTTCATTTCGTACATTCAAACAGGTAGAAAAAAGTTTATATATTTTTTTTAGAGTTAGTTATTTTTTTAAGCACATAATAATGGGTTTTTGTTGTTATATATTTTGATAGGTCATTTTGAAGGTTCACTGGTTTCGAGCGGAGTATAAAGGTAGTAATTCTACATTAAGAAGGGAATTATCTGGGTTTTGGGCAATTGATTCTTCCAAGGTAATGCGATCTACTAAAGAACCATATATTCTTCCTAGGCATATTGAACAAGCATTTTTTTATAAAAACCCAGATGCTCATCCTTCGTGGCAAGTCATTCATGTGCAACCTAGAGGTAGGTCATTGTTTGAACAGTTTATTGTTAGAGAGATCGAAGAAAGTCCTCTTGATGATTCAGCATCAGATACTGATACATCAACATCTGAAATAGAAATTAGAATCATTATATGTGATAATGATACTAATCTTTTTGATGAAGAGGATAATTCTCTACATGCTGATTCTACTGATGAGGAAGAGGAATTACTAGAAATAGATATTAATCCATCAATAGATGATGTGATTCATGAGAACATAGATTTAACAATAGAAGAAATAAATGAAATCAATAAGGATAATGAAGATGAGACTATATTGATGTCTTACCAAAATGATGGCAATAATGAAAACATATGAGCAGATTAGATAGTAAATTGTACTCTAGTTATCGATCAATAACTTGAAGCTTCTGAATGGATATCAGATAATAGGTTTTTTTTATTAACTTGAATAACGATGAATCCTATTAGAGAGATGAAATCATGTTCTTCTAAGTTAAAACATGAAGCTCGGGGGTATGCCTAATTATTTTATATATAGCTTTATCTTCGAGGAGCAAATTTTTATCATGTATGTATGCATATGTGTGTGTATTCATGTGTATTATATGTATACATATGTTAGTATGCATATATATGTATTTCATGTATATGTATGTGTTTGCATGTGTGTGATATATGTATACATGTGTTAAATATGCATATGTGTATATATGCATATGCATTTATGTAAAATATTCATGTATTCATGTAATATATGCAAGTGTTTATAATTTTGTACATGTATATATGTATATGTGTCTATGTGTAAATATGTACATGTAAATATGTATGCATGTATATATATGTTTATGTGTGCATGTAGGCATGTATATGTGATGTGTACATGTATACATGTATATATGTCTATGTGTAAATGTGTACATGTAAATATGTTACTATGTATATATATTTATGTGTGCATTTAGGCATGTATGTGTGATGCATAATATATCTACTCCATTTTATATTTATGTATCCTATCTACATGATGTGTATATATCTTTACATATATTATGATCCTCGTTGATTCGAGTAGCTATATATAGAGGCATAAGGTTGGGAGGAGAGACATCTCTCTAGTAGGACGTCGGAGGTGTACATATACTTCAAACATATGGCTAAAAAGTTGAATTAGAGTTTTTAAATTAGGGATTTCAAAACCCTAATATCGAAATTAGTTTTTTCAATTTAGGATTTTTGAAATAGGATTTATTTATTTATTTATTTATTTATGCGTATGCATGTGTTGTGTATGTATGTGTATCTATATGTGCATATGCATGTGTTTTGTGTGTATATATGCACGTGTGTGTATGCGTGTATTTATACCTCTAGTCTCTCTCTCTCATATACATACATACATGCATAAACACACATACTCATATCCACATATATACACATAAAAGCAGTGCATACCGTGCATTGTCGCGTCGATGAGCCATAAGTGTCCACATCTCTTTTAAACACCACTTAAGGGACCATCCTGTCCCAAAATTTGTCTCAAGTGAACTAAGCACATATTTCTTATCCCTCTCATCATGCTCACTACAAAAATAAAAAACATAATGTAAATAAAACATAAGATATATATTTCAATTTATATGTAAAACTTTTACTTACTTCCACGGTAAGTGGGTAAAGCGCAGGTAAGAGTCGCATAGTGCCCGCATTCTTCTCTTGAACTCCAATCCATTCCCTATATACACAATGTTCCCCTCTGGCTCTATGTCGCACTCTAATCCTAAGGTGCCTATGCATGTCCTCATAGGCAACTCTGCTCTGCTATCACGTGCTGGAGGTGGTATAGGTGTCCTGAAAATAGATAGATAGAAATAAATAAAAATATGTGTTATAATATCATTAAAAAAGTTTATGAAAACAAAACATACCTATGACCAGCTAGCTCTCTTCCTGCATGTGGAGCCGCAGAAGAGCCCTCGTCTGATTGCTGGGTAAGCATCTTGATCGTATAATCCAACTCCTCATCAGACACCTCTGAGTAATCACACATTATGGACACTAGAGTATTAGATGGAACTCTTGCTCTCATAAGACTTTTTATGAGAGTGAGTTTCGCCTTTCTCTCTCTACTGGGATCCATAATACCTAACATATAAAACAAAATGGTTAGAAATCAATATATATACGTGTACATATGTAAGTGTGTATGCATTAAGTATGTGTATGTATGCATGTGTGTGTGTATGTATGTGCGTGTATATGTGTGTATGTGTGTATGCATGTGTATGTGTGTGTATGCATCATTATGTGTATATTTATCTATGTGTGTATGTGTGTGTATATGTGTGTGTATGTATGTGTATGTGTGTGTGTGTATGCATGCATGTATGTATGTATGTATGCATATGCATATGCATTATGTATGTATATATATGCATGTATGTGTATGTGTGAGTATGTCTCTCTATGTGTGTGTATGCATATATGTGTGTATGTATGCATATATGTGTGTATGTGTGTATGTGTGTGTGTATATGTGTTTGTATGTGTGTATGCATGTGTATGTGTGTGTATGCATCATTATGCGTGTAAGTGTCTATGTGTGTTTGTGTGTGTATATGTGTGTGTATATGTGTGTGTATATGTGTGTGTATGCATCATTATGCGTGTAAGTGTCTATGTGTGTTTGTGTGTGTATATGTGTGTGTATGCATCATTATGCATTATGTATGTATATATATGCATGTATGTGTATGTGTGAGTATGTCTCTCTATGTGTGTGTATGCATATATGTGTGTATGTATGTATATATGTGTGTGTGTGTGTATGTGTGTGTGTCTATGTGTATGTGTGTGTGTCTATGAGTGTGTATGTGTTTATGTGTATGTGTTTATGTGTATGTATGTACCTATGTGTGTGTATGTGTCTATGTGTATATGTGTATGCATGTATGTATGCATATGTGTGTGTATGCATGTGTATGTGTGTGTATGCATCATTATGTGTGTATGTGTCTATGTGTGTATGTGTGTGTGTGTATCTATGTGTATGTGTGTGTGTCTATGAGTGTTGATGTGTTTATGTGTATGTATGTATCTATGTGTATGTATGTGTCTATGTGTGTATGTGTCTATGTGTGTATGTGTATGCATGTATGTATGCATATGTGTGTGTATGCATATGTATGTGTGTGTATGCATCATTATGTGTGTCTATGTATGCATGTGTATGTGTGTATGCATCATTATGTGTGTATGTGTCTATGTGTGTATGTGTGTGTGTGTCTATGAGTGTGTATGTGTTTATGTGTATGTATGTATCTATGTGTGTGTATGTGTCTATGTGTGTATGTGTATGCATGTATGTATGCATATGTGTGTGTATGCATATGTATGTGTGTGTATGCATCATTATGTGTGTCTATGTATGCATGTGTATGTGTATATGCATCATTACGTGTGTATGTGTCTATGTGTGTATGTGTGTGTGTATATGTGTCTGTGCCTATGTGTATGTGTGTGTGTGTCTATGAGTGTGTATATGTTTATGTGTATGTATCTATGTGTGTGTATGTGTATGCATGTATGTATGCATATGTGTGTGTATGCATATGTATGTGTGTGTATGCATATGTGTGTGTATGCATATGTATGTGTGTGTATGCATCATTATGTGTGTCTATGTATGCATGTGTATGTGTGTATGCATCATTATGTGTGTATGTGTCTATGTGTGTATGTGTGTGTGTGTCTTGTGTTTATGTGTATGTATGTATCTACGTGTGTGTATGTGTCTATGTGTGTATGTGTATGCATGTATGTATGCATATGTGTGTGTATGCATATGTATGTGTGTGTATGCATCATTATGTGTGTCTATGTATGCATGTGTATGTGTGTATGCATCATTACGTGTGTATGTGTCTATGTGTGTATGTGTGTGTGTATATGTGTGTGTGTCTATGTGTATGTGTGTGTGTCTATGAGTGTGTATGTGTTTATGTGTATGTATCTATGTGTGTGTATGTGTATGCATGTATGTATGCATATGTGTGTGTATGCGTATGTATGTGTGTGTATGCATCATTATGTGTGTATGTGTCTATGTGTGCATGTGTGTGTGTGTCTATGAGTGTGTATGTGTTTATGTGTATGTATGTATCTACGTGTGTGTATGTGTCTATGTGTGTATGTGTATGCATGTATGTATGCATATGTGTGTGTATGCATATGTATGTGTGTGTATGCATCATTATGTGTGTCTATGTATGCATGTGTATGTGTGTATGCATCATTACGTGTGTATGTGTCTATGTGTGTATGTGTGTGTATATGTGTGTGTGCATATGTGTGTATGTGTGTGTATGCATTATGTATGTGTATGTAAGCATGTGCATTATGTATGCATGTAAGTATGTATGTATGCATATGCATATGCAATATGTATGCATGTATGTGTATGTGTGTGTATGTCTCTCTATGTGTGTGTATGCATATATGTGTGTGAATGTGTGTGTACATGTGTCTGTATGTGTGTATGCATCATTATGTGTGTATGTGTGTGTATATGTGTGTGTATGTGTGTGT
>CM035406.1:64716294-64798794 GCA_020310875.1 Ceratopteris richardii
ACAGTGGTGCCTAAATGGAGGAGATCTCTTGTCTCGGGAGATTCTTTTACCTAGAAGAAACAAGGATTTCTCAGTCGACCATTCCTTTGAGGTTTGGCCAAAGTTGACAACACATCGCTCCATCCAAATTTTCCAAAGAGTCTCGCCTCTGATGGCATTCCACAGCCTAGAAGAGCAGCCAACCACCTCACCCAACAGCACCTGTTACCAATTGATTTGGTACGAGAGATGTAGAATCCGTGTCACGTGATGCCAGATAACACGGGACTTGGGGCAATCGAAGAAGAGGTGAACAAGGTCTTCGATGCATCGATGGCACCGTTTGCACCATGGAGGCACACCACAAATTTTGTTGGCCCTTGCATTGTACCAAATACCTTTATGCAAGATTTGCCACATGAGAACGGATTTCTTGATCTCAATAAGGGGGTGCCAAATCGACATGAACTTAAGTTCCCATCGTAGTTTGGTCCAAGAAAGGCACCACACCTTGTTAAGAGTGTGATGAACATCTAAGTTTTCTTTGAAGTTGGAAATTCTGGATAGTTTCTTACCATTGCTCCATTTGAGGCCCTCTAGGCAAGGAAGATCCTATCCACAGAGAAGGCTGGTAGTTGAGTGGTCCCACGTTGAACACCTGTTTTGAAGAAGAGTCCATTCTTCGAGAGAAATTCTATGTCTTGGGTCTAGGTCTTCAAGCCTAATCCACTGGCCAGTCTCTTGTTTCCATAGCTGTTTCCACTATTTGTACCCCTTGTTCCATAGTCGCTTAGCCGTTTGGAGGTTCCAAGACTCCACCTCCCTTAAGCCGTTGATCGGGAACCAGATAGAGTCATTTTGTCTTATCCCAGCAACCCACTTCCACTCATCACTGACTTTGATGAATTGTTTGGCTTTGTTCCAACTCTTCCATAAGGAGCACACGAGGCTAGAGCCTTTAGGGGACACCGGGTGGGGGGAGAACAAAAGCGTGAGGATCCCAATGTCCTTCCAGCCGGGAAGACCAACTAAGGTAAGGTCTTTCGAATTTCTGAAGATCAATTTAGCCCAGGAGGACGCTCTATTACACCAAGCCTTGATAAACCACTTTTTCGCCAGCTTGTCAGCTAACCCAGTGATATCCAAAATACCCAAGCCCCCCGAGTCTTTTGAACTAATACAAGTTTCCCATTTGATTTTGGGAATCCCCTTCCTATTGGGGTCCCCAGTCCATAGGAAGTTTCTGCAGATCCTTTCCACTTTGGCCAATTCTTTCTCCTTAGGTCTCCAACACGAGATGTAGTAAATAATCGTAGAAAGCATAAATGTGTTGACAACCATTGCACGCCCTGCCAAGTTAGCTTGCATACCTTTCCAATGATTAAGTTTGCTATCCAGTTTGGATAGAATCCAGTTCCACTGTTGGTCCATCGAGATGTTGAAGCCCATCGGAATGCTGAGGAGACGGAAGACTTGGCCGCTAGGGATAACTTGACACCCCTGATCAATCAACAGTTGGGGCGGAGGCCCATGGATTGCTCTGAAAGCAGTTTTAACATGGTTGATTTTTGAACCTGACGCCTTACAAAAGGTTTCGAGGCAGTTCCAAAACACCTCAATGCAGTTTCTCTCGTTAAGAACAAAGGCATTCATGTCATCGGCAAAGAGTCTACCAATCATCTGGTCGTGACCAAGGGGTAGGGAGAGACCTTTGAGATTTCCAGCATCCAAGTGATGCTTAAATAGGCGACTGAGGCCATCCGAGGCGATAGCGAAGAGTAATGGAGCCAGTGGGCAACCTTGCCTGATAGATCTTTTTAAACGTATGGGTTCAGAGAGCTTACCGTTGATGTTTATTCTCGTTGAGGCATTTCCGAGTAGAGTGGAAACCATCTTCGTGAACTTTTGGCTGCACCCAAGATCTTTTAGAGATTGAAGAATAAAGTCCCATTCCAATATGTCATATGCTTTGTCAAAGTCGATCTTAATGAATATCAACTCTTGAGCAGACTCCTCAGCAAATGCAAGGCCTTCCCAAATATCGACAATTGCTTTAAGTATAGATCTACCTTTGATAAAACCTTTCTGGTCCTCACAAAGACATGACTTTAAATGACACGAGATTCTGTTGGCGATTATCTTGTACCCAGTTTGGAGCATGTTAATCAGCCGCCAGTTTTCAATTTTGTTCTTATCTCCCCTTTTGTGAATTAATTTGATGACACCATTATTAAGACACTCAGGGAGAGCACCGAAGGAGAGAGCCTCTTGCCACACAAGACGCAGCGGGGTGGCCACCATGTGTTTAAAGGACTTGAAAAACTCAATGGTGAGTCCATCAGGGCCCGGCCTCTTCCCATTGGGGAGAGTATCAATAACTTCGATAATTTCATTCTCTGAAATGTTAGCATCCAGCAGAGAAATCATGTTCGGTCTAGGTTGAGCAACCCTTGAGATGGCTGCCATGCAATCACGCCCGTGAGGGGAAAGAGGGGTCGAGACCCCGAGAAGATGGGTGAAGTGCTTGACGATGATCGATCTATTCTCAACTTCCGTGCTGCATTCGATCCTGTTGTTGTCGACCAAGAAGGGGATGGCTTCCCTACCTTGTTTTCAATAGTACCATTAATTAAAGCTTGAATATATATATTGTTGAAATAATTTTCTTCCAGCTTTTACGCTAGTGACAACAAATTAATAAGCGCTGATTCATTAAGAGTGTCAAAGAGAGTGCATGTAAATAGGTGTTAAGGTTACAAATTTTAGACCTATGGAGCGAACATGGGCAACATGGAAAGCGCTTTATAAAGCTAAAAAGGTGAATTTCTATATGATTATAAAGCGGATATGATCAAGTGGAGGTGGAATAAATCTGTTATGCACCACCAAAAAGACGTTGAAGCTCATGCAAGTGTAGTCCACTTCGTCTTTTGCCATCTTTATGTACAAAAAAGGATCTTTCTTTGTATCTGTGACGAATATGAAGATGATGTTGAAGGAGATGCTTTTACGAATTTGGAGATGAGTGGACATCGGAATATCAGTTATCCTGTTCATTCTTGATTGGAATCTTGAAGCACAGGTGCACATGCATCCATATATACACACATCATATATATATATATATATATATATATATATATATATATATATATATATATATATATATATATATATATATATATATATATATATATCAATGCATCTATATCTGCATGCATACATACAGACACGCATACATTTATCATGTTTCCACGTGTGAATCTATGTATGTCCGTATCTAATACGAATTTGCGTATGTCTGTATATATGCATGCTAATTATATGTATAGATGCATGATTGATCTTTTGAAACAGATCTGCATGTATATGGAAATATTCAACCCCCAACGGCGATTAAGTTTGAAGCCCGTTGATGAATCTAAAATCCATGCAGGTATGATGGTTGCTTAATGTAAACTCATTCCGAGGAAGGTGCCCACTTTCAGTGTGCTTGAGTCTACGACAAGGAAGAAGGCCATCTGAGTTGAGATTTTTAATGGGTTCATGTGAACAAACACCTCCTCGCAACTATCCATGTCATACAAAAAGAAGATTCTTGTATCTAGCGGAACCCTACTCAGAGAATATGAGGCTTCTTTTTTCTTAACACGAGGTACATCTACTCGTCCTATCCCTCTCCCACGCACTAGAATATACCTATACTCACAAGTTGTCAGGTCAGACAACACCTGTTTAGTTAGTTATGATCTTTGTTGGAAATGATGAATTCAAAAGCATGTTGGACTTCACCTGCCAGGATGTCTCCACTGAAAAGTGATCGACAGGACAAGTATTATGTTTAAATTCTGTGTCTTCTGTAAATGATGAGCAAGCAAAATACTGGAAAGATGAGCAGCCATTATGTCCAGATTCTGTTTTTTTTTTTTTGAAAAGAAGGAAAATTATATTAAATGAAGACTATACATTCTGTGCAAGGGCAAGAAGGAAAATTATATTAAATGAAGACTATACATTCTGTGCAAGGGGCAAGAGCCACAAGCATCCAGGGAATTACAAAAAGGAGGCCATGTCAAGCCTTTGGGCTGAGTATACAGAGGCTAAAATGTTTCTCCATTTGGAGGATTTAATGCCTTTAACCAGTTCAAGGATACTTTCCTTATGGGTAGAGGGACTAGAGATACATTGAATGCATTTATCTGAGCTTTTCTTGAGAGTTCTATACAGGGAAATCAAGAAATTTCTATTACTATTACAAAAAACCCTATTATTTCTGCTGCACCAGATATGCCAAAGAATATGGCCTCTCCATATGTTCCACAATAAGACATCCATGTTACTGTAGCAGCCAAGGATGATGGATTCCTGGCTGAGACCCTGGTACCCTCTGGATGAAAGATAAGACTCAACAATGGTCCAAAATTTCTTAGCATGAGAACATTCAAAGAACAAATGACTAACATCTTCCTCCTTGCCACAGAATGTACAAAGACCTCCATTAATAATAATTTTCCTGACTCCGGGGCCAATCCACAGACCATTTTGTAAATGATGAGCAAGCAAGATATTCATTTCCAATGCAATTAAAAGATAGCTTAATATAAATTATAAAAAAATGGTGAGAAAAACAGTATTATATTAGGCGAATATTAATCTTTTCTGCAGCATTGAGTTTATTATTTGATTTTTCAGTTACCATATGGTTGCCGATCTTCTGTGGATTTCAACTAGACATAAGTTACTGATCTTGAATACACAAATATGTTTAATAATTTTTTAGTTCAACGGGAAAGAAAACCTGTCAAGACATCTACCTCGGATAATTATCATTGCCGTCTTCGTTGCAATCACCTGCTTGATTGGCGAGCTAACATTGATTAAATATCCTGATTTCATTAAATTAATCTACCCAAAATTAATCATTCGATCAATTAGGCAAATTTGGTCCTGCGTTTGAATTAGGAAGCTCTTGATCTCCCTTATTTCGGTTGATTAGCTGATAAGTTAGTAGAGTCTTTAATCAAACCTTCGAAAATGTTTTGGATATGGAAAATACTTTTTATCAGTTCTTCTCTGAATTTCACGATGGACAAACCTTCTCGTAGCACATCATGCACATGATACAATGAATAGTTTGGAATACAATAGTACCGCCCTCTCGACAAGAAAGAAAAAAGTACTATTATGGCGCAACATTCCTATCACAAGGCGTGCCAGACAGACATCAGCCTTTGGAAAGGAAGGTGGACACTCCACCATCTTGGCGATCGAGCAAAGCGGCTCTGCAAAAGGGGTCGGGAGCAACGCGAAGCGAGCGCCTCAATGATGGGCTGGAACGGCAGGCGCGTCCTCCGCCTTTTGAAGGTGTGCCGCCCTTCGAATGCTGCGCTCTTCCTCGTCTTTGTCCTTCTTCCTCTTTCTCAGGCATAGTGCAGTCTGAAATGCAGATCAAGTATATGCTCTTGCTTCTCTTGTCGTGCAGCCCAAATTAAATTTTGGGTTCCTGCGTCTTTGCAAGTCCTCAACGTCCAGCTGCCAGCTTCTCCTGGAACCCCTTAAGCAATGCGCCTCTATGCGCTCCCTATTCTCCTTCTTTTCTTCCTTCATCTGGCTTTGCTTATTTATCCATGTCGCTCGACCGAGTGCGGGGACACTATGTGCAGGAAGATCTCACATGCCAAGGTATGCCCGCATGAAGAGTTCTGTCAGCGTCAAGTTATGGAACTGATTCCAGTGCAGTTAATCTCTACCTGTTGTCATTGTGGTCTGTCGTAATATATGAAGAAAACGTTCAGGAAACCATGTCGAAAATCTGAGTCACTGATATGATCATAATGACATACAAATTACACCGGCTTATTGTAATCTAAATTATAGCTGCTTTAATGTCATTCCAAGACTCCGCGATGATGTCTCCCAGCAAGAAGGTCATTGTAGCAATGGAGTAATTTATTAGAATCATCCAGTATAATATGTAAAGTGATCAATGTTCTACTTTCTCTTGCTAAGCTTTAACTCATTTCCAGAAGTTCTGGTCGACATATTGGATAACGGATTCCTTCTCTTCTTCAATTAATTATTTATTTAATTTCCGCTCGTTTCATTAGTTGGAACGGTAGGTCTGTTTTTCCTGCAATGCAAGAGTTGGAATCGCATGGCCAGTTGGTTGTTGTAAGCTCAAAATTATAATAAATACTTTCAAATCGTCTCTTAATGTTTGTTTTCCTTTGGATTTGATAGGTCACCTCTACAAGCAAGCATATAAGTGCGCACCGAAGAGACCGATTGTCGAAGTTAGATGTCAAGGTTTACGTTAAACGATTGATCCAGTTGAACTTTGATGAGTATGGCGATTTTGAGGCACCTCCTGGGCTAGCGGAAGCCAATCATGGCCCGATAGTGTTCTCTCATCCAAGGAGAAGAAGGCGTAGGCACCCCAGAAAGCACTTCCCTCACTTCAATCCATAAGAACGGCAACCTACACAACATCAGAATTCTACTCAATATCAGAATTCTAATCCTTACAGATACATATCCTAAAATCGAATAACGATTTTACGCTGTGATGTGAAAATCTTGTAGCAATAGTTTTGCTGAAATATTATGTACTTAAAGAATTTTCCGGCAAGCTTTGGAATCTTTATGTGAATATTTGGAACGACTAATGTACGGTGAAACTCCGAATCATGTCAATTAGGATCTGAGTGTCCGCGTTCTGGATGTGAATATTTAGAACGACTGATATACGGTAAAACTCCGAATCATGTCAGTTAGGATCTTATGTCCGCCATCGCCAGAAGCGTTAGTTCATCTGACAGGTCGGTGAGAATCGATCTCATCGCGCTGAACACTTCATCTGATTCTTCATCGGATAACAAAGCAAGAGAGACAATACACAGTCAATTACCTGTGTGTATAGCAGCTGCACTTTTCTCAGGACCATTATCTCGCGCCGCATTTACGTTTTGATCCATTCACAGACTTACCAGTATCACTTTTATACTGGTAACGCCAAAATTTTGTACATCTTTCAACAGTGCATGCAAATTTTCAACATGAATTTTATGGCGTCCATGTTTTCAGCTCTGATCCAAGTCACTAACAGAATAGAGCATGGAGTATAAACTTGTATAAAAGGGTGCAAGGAATGCATTTCTGTAGGTAGGAAACTATTTTTGCTCACCAGGGGGGATTCTCGTTAGTAGCAATCTTATCTTTTAGACATAAACTGAAGCATCGGACCAATGTCTCCTTGATTCATTTACGTTTTGATCTGAATGGAAACATAGGGGGACCACTTGTACATTGGCAACGCTACTGGATCAAGATGTCGCTGGCTTATTTCTAATGATTCTGATAGCATACATGGCCATATGCTTAGGTCGAACTCAGACGAGCCTAGCGGCTGAAGGGCAGAAGTGCACGAAAAGAAACTTTTTCTCTTATGCATTTACATAGAGCACTGGGTTACTATCAATGATTTCAATAGCATCTATGATCATATTCTGAGGCTGAATTCAGATAAGCCTGGCGCCACGCTTAGATGGAGATGGAGTAGCTCCCATCACCGTCTCAACCCACCTTCATTTGATCTTTCAGGTACGTGCTTAATGGGCGACTTCTCTTTGCACAATCCAATTCCCATATGGCTGGTATGAACGAGTACTCTATATGTTCAGTCCCGTCCCGAAGAAACACAAGTACCCGAAAGCGGAGGTTAAGAGGCGGCCGCCTCTTCGATTGAGGTGGTGCGCTTAGCTCACAAACTCGGGCGTCACCACATACAGACCAGATGTTTGAATATTTATGCTTTTGGAAAAATTATTGTCGAAGGTTAGGCCAGGTCCTAGGAACAGACCACGTCGCCAAAGTGGGACTCTCAGCTATCGTAGGAAAGACAGCAAGCAGAGCGAGCGGCGTGACCACTTACAACCATTGGGTTTCTATGCGCAGCTTCTTTGCACCAAAGGATCGTTCTAGAATAAACTGGCTCAGGAAGAGTCAGGATCCTGCTTCCCAAGAATACTAGTGTAGCGAGGTTAGAGAATCGAGATTCGAGAGGTGACTCTGCAATTCCGACCTCCGATGAGAGAGAGAGAGAGAGAGAGAGAGAGAGAGAGAGAGAGAGAGAGGTATGTGATGTGAGGTGTCCGGCGGCGCTTCCATCTTCGCTAACTTAAAATAGTAGCGTTAGTAGCGTCTTGGGAAGGGCAGCACATGATCATCGACTTTTGGAATATGCTTATCTCCGCCAATTCGACTGTCCTCCGCCTGCCTCTTTTCGCTTTCCTTTCCTTGAAAGCAAACGATGGGCCAAATTTGACCGGCAAGTGATAGCGTATGAAATTAGTAATGCATTACCTCGAATGGGATCAAGAGGAAGACAACAAAGGGTAGGAGAGCCCAAAGGCTATACAATGGTGATGGCCTGATGGGCGAACGGTGGTACGAAAACTAGGTATAAGAGAAGGAAGACATTGAGAACAACAAAAATTTACAAATCTCTTAGAAAGAGTTACAAAGAAGGTTAATAACTTTTTCGTCCTCTTCATGGTGGATCCCATTTGTTTTGGATCTTGTTACTCTCTGAAACAAACACCTTATGGTGTCTTAAGAGAGAGGAATTCTTACATTTACATGGGCACTATGTCCCTTCATTTGTATAGTTGTTCTTTTAATTAATTCATGCAAGGGAGACTAGGGCTCGATCGAACTCCCTCTTATAAAAAGGGAGACACTACAAGAGATTAGGGGGTGTACCGACACCCTCAACTAGAAGAAAAATGGGAAGCATCGCTTGTATGACACTTTGTAAACAAAGCATCATATAAGCGACACGCACAAAAAAGGGTAATTGTCGCATAAACAACTGTAGTTAAGTAGAATTGCTAACAACTTCACATGTCAACAATGCTAGTAACAATGTTGGCAAATTGTTTGTGATGTAGAAGTGTTGCATAAGGGACCTATTTGTAAGACAAAAAAATGATTTCTCCTAGCACATTTATGTGGAGATCATTTGAATGTGCAAGATGATCGAGAGAGAGAGATGCAAGGCAAGAAGACACGCATGCAATGCAAGGTATGTATGTATATACACATACACACACATGCATACATACATGCTACATACATACACACATGCATACACGTACATATGCATACATACATACACACATGCATACACACGTACACATACACACATATACATACACGAACATACACATTTATACACACACATCCACTCATATACACACACATACATACACACACATACACACACATATACATACACCCACACACACACACACATATAGCAAAGTTAAGAGGCACTTGTAGGTGTTGTTTTCATCCCTTTTGTGCCAATTTACTGCATATACTAAGCACATACACACTATGTACGCTTTTGTGAATATCGCTTATGTACATCCATGTGGTCATTGATATAGCGGTTATGTTTTTTCATAAAGCATTTGAAATTGATAAAGAGGGTCATGAAGACGTTTTATTAAATAGGAGACATCCAGATGTCGGGGCCTCTTCGGTGATGCAGGTGGAAGACTTACCGAGTCTCGCCATAAGAGATGTATGCTAGTAGTTCATAGGTGCTTGATAAGTGTAGTGGTTATATGCAGTGGATTTAGTGATTCACTATGCACGTATACATGTTAGTATTCACAGTTCAACTACCTGCACCATCTTCTTTGACTATGAAGATTGAAGAAATTAATACTATTTCTGATGATATTTGTGTGTTCGCACTTGATACTAATGTGCCCACTGAG
The DNA here is from genome assembly GCA_020310875.1 of Ceratopteris richardii. Taxonomy (NCBI): domain Eukaryota; kingdom Viridiplantae; phylum Streptophyta; class Polypodiopsida; order Polypodiales; family Pteridaceae; genus Ceratopteris; species Ceratopteris richardii. The sequence goes on from CM035406.1 coordinate 64,726,059, forward strand.
GCTTTATGGTTGATTCTCTTTCCCACACATGGCTTCTAGATTCTGATGCTTCTTCCATGTGACACCACATAGAGAATGGTTCTCCACTTATGCAGCAATGTCTCTTGGTATTGTGATACTTGGTGACTCTTACTAGTGTGATGTTGTTGGGATTGGAGATTCGGTTGTATCACGTAGTTTGATATCATTTGGTCAACTCGATGACCTTAGTTACAAGGTGATTTTCTATGTTTTTTCCTTTCACATATCAAAGGGAAATATGGTTATTGCAAAAGGAAGCAAAGTTGACTCACTTTATCTAGTATTTGTATCACAGAAAGAATAATTATTAGTTGTTACTGAATAACCTATGGTGTAAGAGTGAGTTCTAAAAACTCTCCAAAAAATTCTTGAAACTAAGAAACATATAAATTTTCTGTGTGCAACTCACTTCCCATCTAAGAGATCTCTTCCTGTTAGCATATTCTTTTGCCCTATCAGCTGCTTCTTGATCTCGGCTTTGGCTATTTCTAAATTTTCTTGAACATTTTCTCTAACCTCCGAAGCACTAGGACATTTCTTTGGCATTCCTATGGTACTAGGAGCAATGGGATTTATGCCATAATCATCTCAAAAGGAGACATTCCTATCACTTTATGATGTTTATTATTATAAGAAGACTCTACTAATGGTAAATAACTATCTGAATCTGTCTGCCTCTCAAACACATGCCCTTAACATGTCCTCTAAAATTTAATTCACTCTCTCGTTTTGACCATCTATCTATGGATGGTGTTCGGTTACTCTAAGGACCCTCCCATTTTGCCACTGAACTCACCTCTACAGAAATCCCAAGACGGGTTCGTCCTTGACTGTTGAAAAGCTCTGTAACGCACGAAGAACCATACTCGATCTGCCGCCCAACCACATACATATTCCAAGATAGTCTCTCTCTCTTTCCATAATTAAATGAGTCCCCTATGGCTCTTCACATGGGTGCCACATGGCACTCATGTGTGAGCCCATCTAAATAAGTTAAGAGGTGGTTCACACCTCTCCCAAAGGGTTACTCCATATAACATTTCCTTCTCCTTAACTCCATTTTTTCCCTCAAAAATGGTACTCGAAGGTCTAAAAGAAAGAGATAATCAACGGAGTAGTACTCCCACTAAATCCCCATGTATTGAGATACATGGTCATGTCTCCGTGTTGTTTCCCCATATCCTTCCCCTTAAAAAGACCCTTGGAAAGGTAATCTAAAGTTGGGAAACCGTCTCTGAAGGGTGCTAACCCGCTCCCATGTAGCACTATCTTTCCACTTTACTAGACACTCTTTATACAAGTGACTTCTCGTCCGTTTCTCTCGAGTGCATAGTATGCTCTCAGGCTCGTGTGGAATAGATTGAACAGAAATAGGCTCTACTACCTCACTATCTGGAATGAGATTGTCAGATTCACCCAACTTTTTCTTAAGCTGGCTAACATGAAAAACTGGATGGATTTGACTATTCTCTAGAAGTTGGAGCTGGTAAGCCATCTTTCCTATTCTCTTAAGTATTTGGAAAGGTCCATAATACCTAGGAGATAGTTTTGGACAACCATCTTCATGGTTTTAGATCTAGATGGAACTCTAAGATAGACCTGCTCTCCTACCTCAAAGTTGATATCTCTCTTTTGAGGGTCAGCATAGGCTCTTTTGGTTAACCTATCCACAATTACCCAGACTGAGTCATGCCCTCTCTGTGTCTTAGGTAATCCGACTGTAAAGTCCATGGAGATACTCTCCCACTTCCCATTAGGAATATCCAATGGGTGGAGTAGTCCTCCAATCCTTAATCTCTCAGCTTTGTTGACCTGTCATTTAGTGCACTTAAGCACATATTCTAGGACTTCCTTATGAAGTCCATGCCAATAAAACTGCCTCTTAACAAGATCATAAGACTTGTTAACTCCTAGGTGTCCCGCACTAGGTGTGTCATGACACTCATACAAAATATGCCGTCTCATCTCAAGATCTCTAGGGACATACACCTTACCTTTATATAAAAGATATCCATCATGGACACTGTAGTTCTTCCACTTGAATCCTTCTTGAGTACCTGTCGATACCCCGTCCTCACTAGAAACCCGTATATCACGATCCCCATTCTCTATGGCTTTGCAAATCTCGGAATATGCAGGATCAAGCCTACATTTTCCTCTAATGGACTCAAGTAGCTCACTAGTGATCTGAGTAAAACTCAGTCCATTGAGCATAGGCATGCAGCTAAGTGAATCAGCCACTACATTAAATTTTCCCTTCCTATACCTAAGCTCATAATCAAACTCCTGAAGGGTCTCTGCCCATTGGGCCTTACGACCTTTAAGGTCTATTTGAATAGAGAGCCACTTAATGCTCTCTTGATTAAACACTATCGTAACTTTGGCACCATATAAATAATGACGCCACTTCTTCAAAGCATGAACAATTGCATACAACTCCTTCTCATAGACAGAGTAATTTCTTTTGAGCCGGTTCTAGTTTTTAACTCTCAAAAGCTATTGGTCGACCATCTTGTACTAAAACCGCTCCTATGGCAAAGTCACTCGCGTCAGTCTCAACCACAAATGGTTTGTTGGGATCTGCTATATGTAAAAGTGGAGATGTAGCAATCGCTACTTTAAATTTCTCCATACTTTGTTTCTGTTTGTCTCCCCAATGAAAGGCTTTCCCTTTCGCTTTAAGCTATTCCATCATCGGGACAACAATTTTGGCATAACTCTTAATGAATCTTCGATAGAAACCTGATAAACCTAGGAAGATCTGCAACTCTTCCAGGTTCCTTGGGTGTGGTCATTCCATAATAGCCCTTACTTTTTCAGGATCCATTTGGATTCCATCCTAGGAGACTATATGCCCAAGGTATCTAACCTCCGTCTTGAAGAATTCACACTTTGACTGCATTTAGTACTAGATATGGGCACTATGAGTTTTTGGTGATGCCTTTTGGTCTCACCAATGCTCTTGCTACTTTCATGAAGCTCATGAATAGTGTTTTACGGCCTTATCTAGGACACTTTGTAGTAGACTTTTTGGATGACATTCTGATCTATAGTGCATCAGAAGAGGAGCACTTGGAACAATTAAAAAAAGTATTTCAAGTGCTAAGGAAAAATTCACTCTTTGCTAAGGAGTCAAAGTGTGAATTTTCCCTTAGCACTTGAAATACCTTTTTTAAGTGTTCCAAGTGCTCCTCTTCTGATGCACTATAGATCAGAATGTCATCCAAAAGTCTACTACAAAGTGTCTTAGATAAGGCCGTAAAACACTATTCATGAGCTTCATGAAAGTGGCAGGAGCATTGGTGAGACCAAAAGGCATCACCAAAAACTCACAGTGCTCATATCTAGTCCTAAATGCAGTCTTAGGGACATCCTCTACCCTAATTCTAATTTGATGATATCCTGATCTAAGATCAAGCTTGGTAAAATACTTAGCTTGATGTAACTGATCCAATAGATCTTCCAATCTAGGCATTGGAAACCTATTTTTGATAGTTACCTTATTAAGTGCTCTATAATCTATACATAGCCTCATAGAGCCATCTTTCTTTTTAACTAGAAGCATTGGTGATGCCCAAGGTGAGTTACTAGGTTTAATGAAGCCCTTATCTAAATAATCCTGCAATTGCCTCTCAACCTCCTCATGCTGAGAAACACTAAGCCTATAAGGTGGCCTACAAATAGGGTAAGTGTTAGTAACAACCTCAATGGCATGGTCAATGTCCCCTCTCTCAGGTGGTAGCCTGTAATAAAGTGATAGGTTAGAGATGGTTGAACTGCACCCTAAGAGGGAGGATTAGGAAGTAATCCTCAAACATGGCTTTTGGGGCAAGTGGTTAGCCCATCACATTCCTAACCAAGAGGTTGTGAGTTCAATTCCTTACATTGGTATCAGAGCCTTGGAAGTAGGCTTGGGCAAGGTGGAATGATCCAATGGCCTCTAAAAAAGGCGCTTGGATGCTCTATCATGTGAACGGGTAGGAATGGTGGAGGCGGTACTTTGAGAATTAGACCCAACAAAGAATCAAGTATGTCTCTCAATCCGTAGGTCAGATTGAGGCATATAAGATACCATTGGAAAACTCTTGGAACGAATTTTCCAAATCCACTGAGCTAACTTGGAAGTATGAAGTCCTTGGGAAACCATAGGTGGCACTTGATTGAGGGTTCAAGACTAAGGTTGAGAACAAGGGCTCAAGACACCAAGGTTGCAAACAAGAAGGTTCAAGACACCAAGGTGGAGAGCAAGGGTTCAACAGAACAAGGTTGCGAACAAGGTCCAAGAAACTCTGCGAGGTTGAGGACATCAATTCAAGGGCACCTAGGGAGTTCAAGGAGCTGATCACCGAGTCGAGAGGGATACAATAGTAGATCATTGAGGAAAATGATCGACCAAGGGGGGAAGAATGTAATAAAGTGATAGGTTAGAGATGGTTGAACCACACACTTGATAGGTAGGAGATGGTTGAACTGCACCATAAGAGGGAAGATTAGGAAAGTCTTGTCCATATTTACATTCTTAGCATGAAAATATACATCAGACGAGCTGTCTATACAATGCTTCATATCATGACTATACAATAAAAACATCTCCTGTACATGTTGAGAATAACAAAGACTATACAACTCTAATGATGAAATGAGAGGTGCACTAGGTACATCTCTCTCCTTGAATACAAACTTTACTTTCATTCTTTTCAAATTCAAGTGTGTTGTTTTGATAGCTGCATTTAAGTGTGTCTCCCAACCCCCATAGCCACTCTTTTCCTAACACCAAGTCTGTCCTCTCCATATTCATAATTTGGAAGTCCATATAATCTGTATAGTCCTGCATCTTGACTTCCAAATTGGATACCATAGTATCCCATATCCTCTTATCTTGCCCCTGCATCATAGATACAATGTATTTATGTGCACTGGGCTGCTGGAAAATCTTTAATTTCTTGACCAAAGCATAGTTTATAAAGTTATGAGTAGCAGAGTCATCTATCATGACCCACACCCTGGTCCCGTACACACTACCATACAATTTAACTAGGTCATGTGGTCCAAACTGCGGTGACCACAATGCCTGAGTCAAACAGCAGGTGTGCTCTATATCCTCATGCATCACCTCCACTCCCTTGCAGCTAGAGGTGCCATGAATAAGAAGGGTCTGCACTAGGTGGACCACCTTTTTTTCCTTTTCTGGGGCCGTACTAGTCTCTGGTCCCTTCTTCTTTTCTTCCCCCTTCTTGAGTGGACATTTCCACTGTGAATGGCTAGGAGACAAACATCTAAAACACAGGTTCTCTCATTTTGACCTCTCAAACTGATCTGTAGATAACTTAGGCCCTTGTGATCTTTGTTTTTTAATAAAAACTTTGTTTTTCCGAAATGGAAACTTCTTCTTGAATTTAGTCGTACTAAGAGGCTTGAGGGGCTGATCTGTCTCCATAGGAGTGTATTGAGGATGGTTATGGTTCTCATAGATCTGTGCATACTTGATTGCCTCCTCAAACATCTTAGGCGCATTCCTTCTGACTTCCCTCTTTATGGCTTTATCTAAGTCTCTAACAAACCCTCAAGTCTTTTGAAAATCATCTACGCCCTTAAGTTTCAGAATGATCTCTCTATAGTGGGATAAGCACATTGTAAGAGGCCTACCTCTCTGGGTAATCCTATCCCACTCATCCCAATTCCTCTCCTCCTCATTCTCAGGAAGAAACTCTTTTAGAAAAAGAGTCTCAAACTGAGTCCAATCAGTAGGGATAGAGTTTGCCTCCTTAAGACTCATCCACCACTTGTAAGCACCCGGGCCGAGCGAGAGACTCGCCTCTATCACATGGTACTCTGGTGGGGTGCCCTTCAATTGATGCAAATCATGCCACTTTTGTAAAAAAGATTGCATCATTGTTCCTATCTCGGTCATCTCCCGTAAAGGTAGGTGGCTTCAAGTTTTTCAAGAGGGGAGCTTCCCTAGAGCTCTCTCCTTTGTACTTACTAGGAAGAGAAGTATCTTTCCTAGTAATCTCTAGAGGAATAGGAGGGGTTTCTCTTTCCTTCCTAGCTAGGAAAGAGGTGATGCTCGTCTCAAGTGAGATCATTTGAGACTTTAGCTGCTGAATAAGAGATGTGATGCTACCAAGATCTCTCTCTAATTTAAGGGTTTGCTCTTTCAAGTCTATGAATTGCTCATGAGTGAAAAACTCATCTAAAAGTTCCTCATATGTATACTCTTCTTTTTGAGGCTCTTTCTCTTCTAAGTTTTCTTCTACTACTTGCCCTAATTCTACTTCTTCCATTCTAGAATCAGAATCCTCTAGTTGCTCTTTAGATGGAGAAGTGTGTTCAACTACTTGTTTGCCTTTAGATTCCATGTTTTGCTTCCCTTCCCCCGTTTGCTAACTAGATTATGTGAAAATGAATGGAAGTAAAGCTTAAATATGCAAGAAGAAGAGAAATATATCACAAGAGCACTTCCCTGTTACAAAATGAAGCTGCTGAAGCAAAATCCAAGTGATGCTTGAGCTTTAGGTTGTTGATTTTGAATCCTCGCTAGGCCCAAACAAAAATTGGAAATGTCCGATTGGTCCAGAGAGGTTCTAATCACCAAGAACCAACAAGAACAATGCCAAAACCACGTAGCAATAGCCCCGAACGGGCAAACTAAGTGAAACTGAACAACTTTTGAGATTCGACAGTCCTCGCGAGTCCAAGAAATATAGCCCAGCACGTGTACTTCAAAGATATAATGGTATCCCAAGTGAAAAAAAGTGAATTTGGACATCGGATGATGAAAAACTAGGCCTGGAAGTGGCCGCCTAGTTCCTGCTGAAGTGTTGCAGAGAGATTTTGGTTGACCAAATCTCATCCAAATCCAACGACGATGGTCTTTGACCGAAGCTAGTTTAGGTTCGTAACGTGACCAAGATTTTTGAAATCAGATATCGGAGGAGCCGGGTATGTCACAAGTAGGAAGTGGAAAAGCTAATCTTCATGGAAGGGTGACTTTGAGAAGCTCCAAACTGAGAAACTGAAGCTTTTTGATCAAACCCAAGACCTAGAGCCCATCTCCACAGCCCATATTACATGTATGCATTAGTATTTTGCCCAAAATCTTGATCCATAGGATCATTTTTGTAATCCAAAATTCCAGTAAAGTTTTGAATTTTTCTCTAACTTTAGTTTGAGCTCACTGTAAATTCGAAAAAAGCTTGAAATGCCTGCCGAGGAGCCCTTTTATCCCACATATGGTCATTTTGCACCTCTTTCTTGAGTATAAATAGAGGAGCGTGCCCACATTGCTTGCATCTCAGAGGGGAGGTGAGGAGAAAAAGGAGCTAAGCTCCTTCAATGAGCCATCGGCTTACTTTGGCCCTGTGTTGATCGCAAAAACATTGTCCTCTGTATGCTCCATCTACGTGGGCCGTCCGCCGCCGTCCCTTGGGCTCTCATCCCAATGTTCGATTACTCTGAGGACCCTCCCATTTTGCTACCGAACTTAGCTCTGCACAAATCCCAAGACCGGTTCGTCCTTGATTGTTGGAAAGCTCTGTAACACACGAAGAACCATACTCGATCTGCCACCCAACCATATGCATATTCCAAGATAGTCTCTCTCTCTTCCCATAATTGAATGAGTCCTCTATGGCTCTTCACATGGGTGCCACATGGCACTCATGTGTGAGCCCATCTAAATAAGTTAAGAGGTGGTTCACACCTCTCCCAAAGGGTTACTCCATATAACAGATGGTCACCACCACTCATTTTTAATGACACTTTCACTTTGTCAAAAACAAGCTTTGAGAAGTGCCCTATGAATCTAACATCCCTATCTCAAACTAAGGATGTCAATAACCTATGCAATCTGAAGACATCCTAGATAAATAGTCCTCCTACCTATGGAGCTTCTATTTTCTCTTGCATGGTATAAAGTGAGCCATCTTGCAAATTCTATCTACCACTAGTAGGATAGTATCCCTCTTCCTTTAGGTCCATGGGTAACCCCACTATGAATTCCATGGATATGATATCCTAATTGTGCTCTAGAATATATAAAGGATGTAAAAGACCTGGTATCTTAACCCTTTCTACCTTGTTGACTTGACATATAAAGCATTCTTGAACATATGTGTGGACATCTCTGGTTGATGCAAGCCACCAAAATGATCTTCTAACTAGCTGAATGTTCTTATCAACACCAAGATGCCTGTGGAGAATTTCGACTCCAATATACACAACAAAAGTTAGAGAACCTCTTCTAGAATCTTCCCTAGAAGATAGATGCCTACAAAAACCTGATTCAATCACAATTCAAAGCTCCAATGACTCTGAAATTTTATCCACACATATTGTCTAGGCAATTGTAGCTTTCTAATAAGCTAAAGAACAGTCCATCTAGACTTCAAATGACCAGACAACCGACTATCTAAAGATAGACTACCTGTCAACTCAAGTTAAGCAAAAAAATGAGGTTCACAAGAAATGGTCCCAATCACTAATAGAGAATCATCAAAAGAAATATTTGGCAAATACAGAGTGTGAGAGATGAGCTTTCTAACAAGATATCATATGCATTGAATGGATAAGTACATAGAGAGATATCACCTTCACAAGGTGGTTATGTACAGAAAAGGTATGCAGTTGGAATACCTTTGTGCCTTGTTGCACCATATCGGGGGCCCTTCTGATATGATTGGTGAGAAAATGAATAGCATATGCATCTACACCCACCTTGTCATGTCCATAAATTTTTCACATTCAAATGACTTCTATATATAGAGGTATGTGCATGGGAGTCTTTTATCTCTTCACCTACCCTTGCATCTTCTCTCAGCTCTTGAACTTTCAATTCTTGTCCTTTGTCTTTCCGTTGCCTTGGGTGAATTTTGGTGCTCCTAATCACTCCATATGGATAAGGTCATGTCCTTGTTGAGTATTTCATCTCTCTAATCATATTTTGGATTTTATCTAAGCCATAAGTAGATTTTCACCTTTTAATTCAACACTCTACTTTAAGGTTATGGGTACTCTCTATATTTTAAGGGTCTATCTTCCTTTTAGGCTTACAATAAATACATAAATGATGAAGAGGTAATTAATGAGAGGTAATTAATGAGAGGTGAGTATGTGTCAAGCCTCAAAATTGGAGCTTGTAAAAGTACCATAAATCTCAACACTCTCCCTCAAGCTACAATTGGGAGTCCATGCTACTCTACAATTCTTGTCCTCTTTGTTTTTTGCTTCTATTGCCCTTGTATCTCTTTATTTGATAGGTTGGTGATCTTTCTTCTTTTCTTTAAAGCTTCTTTGGCTTCTTTCTAGCTTCATCCTTTCTTCTTTGGATTTTTGCAAGAGCTCTTTGTGCATACCTATCATAAACCATGCTTCATACAACATTATAAAATGAACGTGATCACCTTGGATGTACATATCCTTGTTGCTTCACTCTCTTCCTCTTTTTTGTCCTCCCTTTGCGACTTTCTCTCTTTGTATGCCTTCACGGCTTTGTGTCCTCTAGACTTGCATGATTTGCTTTGATACTCCTTTGTCTTTGGATCATCTTTGTCTTTGTTTATGGGTGCAATCTTTGCATCTCCTTTTGAAATTGTCATGGTTGTCAATCTTTGTTCTAACATCTCTTAATGAATTCTTTTGTGCATCATGGTTGCTCCTCACCTTCTTGGCACTCCTTCATAGAGGTGGCTCTTCCCAGTGCTTTGAGGTTACCTTTTATCACTGCTCTTACTATTTGTTTGAGCGTTTCTACTTCTCTTGGCTAAACTTTCTCTTTCTTGGACTCTTCTTGGATCTTCCAATCCTTGCAAGCTAACTCCCCCTTGCTTCATGATCTTTTATTCATTCTTCATGGCTGATTATATACATGCAAAATCAATAATGGGCTGATCATACATGAACACTTTCATGAGTTCCTCTTCATATGAAGCATTCATAGCTTCCACATCTTCCAAACTTTCCAAGCCACTCTCTTTGGTGGTCTTACTAGACTCAACCTTTGAATAGACCTTCACATGGTATATGCTTGGAACTTACCACCACATAATGTTTCTTTTCTTACCCTTTACATCAGACCCTAGCTTTGCAAATGCATTTCTTTAGCTTCTTCAACCTCAACCATTTGTCACTATTCTCATGAGTGACTCTTCCTTCTATCTTGGCACTTGCTTGTGCTCAAACCATGGGGAGTGGCCTCAAGTCCTCGTTGAATCTTCAACACTTTATGGAAGCCCTTATTTGGAGTCTTCTTTTGGCCACTTTTAGCTTGGGTTCCAATATTCAAATATTCAAAACTTCAAGTGTTTGATAAATGTATAGCTTGGGCTCCTTCCTTCACTTTGGCTCCAAGCTTTGTATCCTCACTTCATCCAAGCTTTTTCCTATCTTTTCTTGGGCTTGTGCAAATAGGATCACTGAGTGGACTTCCTATAGCTCAACTCAAGAATCAACCACTTTTAGTTATGAGAAATTGAGCATACATATTTGCTTTTGCAAACTTACCTCAATGGGTTTTAGCCACAACAAGATACATCCACAAGTTTCATACATAGCAGCCTTGCATCTCACCAATCTTCATGGTATCCAAACATGTATAATTTAGCTCATCTATGGCTAAACATGACCAACCTTTAATGCTTTAATATCATGCTGACAAATTCACATAAGCATGTATGCAAATCATGAATCATTCGAGCATATTTTCAGCCCACTTTATGCCGATTCATATGGCTACATAAACCTAAAAATATTCAACTTGTTAGGCTTTATAAAATAGCCTCTTACTTATCCACACATGATCAAACATGTGTATGTATTATCCTTAACCACATGTGCATACATTTTTTCATGTTTGACATCAATAATCATCTTTAAATTTAAGATATATTCAGCCTAAGCATGGTTGTCCAAAAATCATAATTCATCTTGAGCATAAACTTCAGGAGCATGCATACATAAGCATCTTCATTCCATAAGCACAAAAGGCTACCATCAAGCTTACATATAAGCTTCAACCTTCATCCATGTACATAATATAATCTTGCACTTCATTCAATTGAGTGCAATGTCTAAGTATCCATACAATGCTCACATACAACTATATGTAGTTGTGCATCCAAGATTCTTTGCTTAAATATTCATCTCCTTCTATAGGTTGCTCATAAATCTTTATCCAAGTGATTAGTATCACTTATAGGATGACTCAATGATCACAATATGATTAGTATCACTTATAGCATGATGCAATGATCACAATATGTATAAGAGAGTAGGACAAGAGAGTGTATCACTTAAAATAACATAAAGCAACAATATGTTTTAATTTGCAAAAGCTTTATCTCCATAGCTTTCCAATAGCATGAATCTTGTACACTCCATAGGGTCATAGCTCCAAGCTTTCCTTTTTTATCTCTGCATCTTCTCAAGATCTCTTTGTGCATCCATGGGCTCCAATCCCAATGCTCTACAAACAAAGCTCTGGTATCAAAATGTGGAGAAGTTTGACTCCAATATACATAGTGGAAGTTAGAGAACCTCTTCTAGAGTGTGCTTTGTAAGAGACATGCTTTGATGTAGTCACAAATCAGAGATCCAATGACTCTCAAAATTTTTCCACACATTGTACAAAATTGTAGCCTTCTAACAAGCTAAAGGACACTCCATTTAGATTCCATATGGCTAGGAAACTAACTGTCTACAAATAGACTACCTATCAACTTAGGTTAAGCAAAAAATTGAGGTTCACAAGAAACATTCCCAGTCACTACAAGAGAATCCTCTAACAAATATATTTGACATACACAAAATGCGAGAGATAAGCTTTCCATCAAGGTATAATATGCATTAAATGGATAATTACATAGAGAGATATCACCTTCACAATGTGGCTATGTACATAAAAGGTATGCGGCTAGAATATCTTTGTGCCTTCTAGCAGCATATTGGGGGCGCTTTTGATATCCATTGGTGAGAGAATGGATAACATATGCTTCTATACTATCTCTTTGTCATCTCCACAAATTTTCATGTTCAAATGATGCCTATATGTAGAGATATGTACATGGGAGTCTTTGTCTCTTCACCTATCCTTGCATCTTCTCTCAGCTCTTGACATTTCACTTCTTGTCCTTTGTCTTTCCATTGCCTTGGGTGACTTTTGGTGCTGTAGATCATTCCATATGGATAAGGTCACATCCTTTTTGAGTATTCCATCTCTTTAATCATATTTTGGCTTTTATCTAAGCCATACATTTTCCCTTTTCAATTCAACACTCTATTTTAAGGTTATGAGTGTACTCTCTATATTTGAAGGGTCTATCTTCCTTTTAGGATTACAAGAAATACATAAATGACGAAGAGGTAATTGATGAGAGGTGAGTATGTGTCAAGACTCACAATTGGATCTTGCACAAGTACCATAAATTTCAACAATGCCTTGCACAAGGAACATCATTGTTATCATGCATGACTTTTCTTCTCAAATAATCTGGTATGCAAACCTTTTAACTATTCCATTCTCCATTGAGAAATTGGAATACGAACTTGATTTTTTTGCTCTAGTTGGGGAAGAAACATTTAGAATTGCCTCATCTCCTATAATAGAGTCATCACTAATGGCTCTAATGATATGCAACCAATGTGTATATTCCACTTGTGCTTCCTTTATTTCTTGAAGCAATGTGCTTTCTAGAACTGCAAAGCGCATTTGATACATTAACTATGATAATGCATCAGCTACAACATTCTCTTTGCCTCTTTTATAAAAGATTTCCATGTGAAACTCCTCCATGAGGTAAGCCCAACAAGCCTGTGTGCCTCAAAGATCTAGATGACTACAAAATAATTGAGTGTATGGTGATTTTTGTACACTTTAAAGTCTGCACCATAAAGATAGTGTCTGCAAACTTTAAGAGCATGCACCATTGCATACAACTCCTAGTCATGCATTAGCCAATTGCATTGTGCACTAGTTAACTTTTGACTTTCAAAAGCTATTGGCTTGCCACCTTGGCTCAAAATTTCCCTATGGCTATGCCACTAGCATCTCTCTCCAACTCAAATTGTTTCTATGGATGTACCACTTTGAGTATTGGAGCCTCTAAGATGGCTTGCTTTAGAGAGTATCAAAACTTTCTTGTTGTTCTTCATCCATGCAAAAGGTAGTTTTCCTTAAAGAAAATTTCTCAATGGTGTTTCTATCAATGGATAAGATGAAATAAGGTCTTTGCTTTGATGATTTAGCATCAGGAGTCATAGGAATTCTATGAGAAAAAATTTCCGGATCCACTCCCTTCAAATCCTTGTAAGTGTAAGCAAACACATCCCTCTACTCTCGTAATAATTCTATCAGCTCTAGTGCCTTTTCTATAGACACATCTTTGCCTCGGTAAGTGCATCTCTCTTCATCATTTTCTTTGATCACTATGATCTTCTTTGTTTGCCCCTTGTTGTCATATGCTACTCCCTCTTGCACTTCTCTCTTAGGCATTCTGGATAGCAATCTTTCTCTCTTCTACTTCATAACTCTTGAAGTGTGCAGGAACTTCAAAATGTTCTTTTGGTTGATTTTGTTGCTCCATTCCATATTTTCTGTATTGGGATTTTTTGGGTATTCATCTATGGAAAAGATCTTATAGTTTTCCATTAAGTCATTCATTTCTACTTCCTTCAAATGTTGTTCTTCTGAATTAAATTTAGGTTCTATTTCTATACTTTCATACTCTTCTTTTAGATCTTTTTCTATTATTTTTCCTTCTTCTGCCTCTTGGAGTACTACCATGCACAAGCTCAAATCATTTCCTTCCTCATGTACACACTCATTCATGGTTAGCACTTCTTTGTTTCTACATACATCTAGTGTAGCTAGGATTTGCATCTATCCATGGGCTTCAAAAGCTTCATCTAGAAATAGTTGAGGCATGTAAGTAGCTCTCCTATCTGTCATGGCTCTCCTATGTTGTGGCCTTTTTTCCTCTTTTTGGGCTGTCTTGCAAATCCATAGTTGGATATCTAATGGTCGCTTTCGTATCTATTGTGGCTTCCAATGTTGTGGCCTTTTTTTCCTCTTTTTGGACTACCTTGCAAATCGATAGTTGGGTATCTTCATTCATCTAAGATTAGTAACTAGATCCAACACTATATATTGACACATTATCATTGTGTTTATGGATGGGATTCCATTGAAGAGGTGAAACATCCCTATATGAGAAGTTTTGGAGATTGATTTTTGTTGTCGTGCCCTAGTGTTAAAGATATAATGCATCTCGTCCCCAATCTTGAACTACATTTAATTCACACATGAAAGGTCCTCCTAGAATCATCTCATAATTACCTGCCTTGCCAAATTGACATATGGCTAAGGTGTGTTCAAATTCTACTCCACACATAGTCAACATTACATTTTCTAAGATCCCTAAAAGATGCTCTACATGACTGTGTGCTAATTGTAACTTCATCCAGGTTGGTCTTGTTGGAGCACCAAGATTTCACTATGCTAGAAGAAAAATTTCCCACTTTAACTATCAAATGGATATTGTTCTAGGTTGCATTTATTTGATCAAATAATTGAAAAATATGGAATATGTTCATTTTATTCGTGATTATCCAATAAACACCCAAAAAAAGCGGACACAGATGCGACTTTGATTGAGAGACTTTTGATCGAAAGCAATTTCAAAAAAGTTTTCGATCAAAAGTGCTTTCGATCAAAAACTTGTTTCTAACCAAAAATATATATATTTCTACATTTGATCAAAATGGTCATTTTGCACATGCTTGTTTGCCAGTCTATAGAGCTCTAATACTACCATTTCTTTCATAGAGGCCTTTCTTCACCATACCATTCAGGTATTGATCTATTTGTTTATTTATTGTTTATTTTATTATTTTCTTCGTTGTATCATGCATATTGTATGATTCGCATATGCATCTCTTACATATGTTTGATTTGTATTTATATAATTAGTTTTATGTTTTTTAATCATCAATTGTATACATGTTTGACTTGTGAAAGCATTTCTCACTTGTATACATTGATGAATAAAATTTAAAATAAACCACTATTGTGATTCTTTGACTCAAAACATCGATTCTTACTCTCATAGTACTATAGGACTAAGCAATACATCTATTGAAATTGTTTGAATCGCCACCTCAATTCCTACTCTCTCAATAGTATAGGGAGTGTATAGGGATTATTGTGATTGTCTGATTCTTTGACTCTTACTCTCACAATAGGCACTTAGATTCCTATGAGCATAAGTAGTGTAGGTCACAAGGTGTATACAAACTATTGTGTTTGTCTGATTCTTTGACTATTATTATCAAAATAGTTATATACAATCATGTGACATGACTCATACATAGTATAGTGAGTGTATATGAACTATTATGAATGTATGATTCTTTGATTCTTACATTCTTAATAGCTATATAGATTCACTTCAAGATTATAACTATACTTTCTATTTAATTATAAATCTACTTATCTAACTAACTATCCATATTTCTATCATTTCTCTACACATACTATTGATTTATCTATCCATACACTTGCTGATGTATCTATTTATATGTGTACTTAAAATGTCTATTTGAGTATCTAAAATTTTATTTATGAGACTTATTATTATTATTATTTTATTGAATAAGATTATTGTTTAAAGTTTAGTATCAATTCTGATATTTTGGTAGTCTATTTTTTATTTTTGCATAGATGGGAGGTAAAATAAATAAGCATGAGAAATTTTTCTGGAAGATTTTGTGTGCTCCTACATGTATGGAATGAGAGAAGATCAATTCACTCTAGCCATGGACATATCTAATTACAAAGATTTCATTGAGAAATTATCTAGAACATCATATATCAACATTGAAGATAAATTTGGCAGTGTGTCAGATGGAGCACACATATTAAATGAGAAATGTCCAAAGAGCTTACTCGTATCTTTGGACAAATCATCAAAGTAGTAGAGTCATCGGCATTGGATACCACCAGAATGCTTGGATTCATCAACAAAATCAAATTTGTCGATTTACATTATTAGACAATGAAGAGAGGAAAGCACGTGAGATGGGAAAAGACTCAATAGGGAGAGAGACCATCGGTAGATTAAAATACAAGGGATACAGATGTGAATATGGGAGATCAAACATCAAAAAATCTATGTTTGCTCCCATATTCATCTATTCATTTTGAAGATGCAACTCTCGTGGGGGAAGGGCATTATGGAATGATCCATGAAGTCAAAATAACCCACCCCAGATTCATCAACGAAATATTTTATGTCAAGTTATTCAAAATACATGGTGCTGATATGCAAACACGAGAGAACGAAGCCATGAATGAAGCCAAAGTTTTATCTGTTATGCATAGTGGAATTACTAGTCCCCTTAGATTAGCTAGGCACCATAGCAAAAGCCCATGTCTTATTTTCAAATTGTGGAATGATGGTACATTAGACATGTGGATGGAGAAAATGAAGAAAGAGTAATTAAATGTACCATGAAGCAGAGGTATTAAATACACAGAAAGAGACATAACAACCGTGAAGACAAACATTTGGAAGTTGATCAACGGATTGTTACAAACAATATCATTTTTGCACACTTGTAATATTTCCCACAAGGATCTCCATCCAGGCTACATTTTGTTGCATTTTGAAGCTCAACATGCTTATATTGGGTTATGTGATTTTGGTAGAGCAACATATTTACCAACAAAAAAATGTTTTTCAAAGCTACCTAACTTACAAATATCAACTTGAAATGAGTGGAGTCGAAAGTAGTGGTGGATTGCAACCCGAATGTATATCCAGTAGCCCGCTATCTTTTAATAAAGGTCAGGAGACATTTATGATTTTGATACTCCTATTGCAACTCTTAAAATATATCAATTTAAATATTTATCCCATTGATAGAAATGGGATTTACAAGTTATGCTTTAGAACCAGCTTTTGATAGAGATGTATCAAAAATAGTAAACACACATGAACTATTTAGAGTATTCTTGAATCTAACTCAGTATGGTTTAAAGATATCAATGAGGGATGGATTAAGACCATATTGAAAACGATCTGTATTCAATTGAACTATGTGGATTAAATTATCCGATTCATTTGCATTAAGTGGAGTAATTGTTGTGGATTCATTTGAATTATGTGGATTAAATGAAGTGGTATCATTTGAGTTAAGTGGATTAAATGAAGTGGTATCATTTGAATAATGTGCATTAAATGAAGTGGTATCTTTTGAATTGTGTGGATGAAGTGAAGTGGACTCATTTGTAATATGTGGATTTAATGATGAGGATTCATTTGAATTATGTGAATTAAATGAAGTGGTATCATTTGAGTTAAGTGGATTAAACAAAGTGGTATCATTTGAATAATGTGGATTAAATGAAGTAGTATCATTTGAATTATATCGATGAAATGAAGTGGATTCATTTGTAATATGTGGATTAAATGATGTGGATTCATTTAAATTATGTGGATTAGGGGTATCATTTGAACTATGTGGATTAAATGATATAGATTCATTTGAATTAGGTGGATTAAATGAAGTGGTATCATTTGAGTTAAGTGAATTAAAGAAGCGGTATCATTTAAGTTAAGTGGATTAAGAAAAAAAGGTATCATTTGAGTGGATTCATTTAAATTATGTGAATTCAATGAAGTGGATTCATTTGAACTATGTGGATTAAATGAAGTGGTATCATTTTTGTTAAGTGGATTAAATGAAGTGGTATCATTTGAATTATGTGGATTAAATGAAGTGGTATCATATGTGGATTAGATAAAGTGGTATGTGGATTCTTCTGAGGTAAAATTAGTGTTTTTGTTTTGTAGATTTAAAAGTAAAACATGGTAAGAATGCAAGATGTGAATAATGACCTTGATCATGCTGAATCTCAAAGGATTTTGTTTGAGCAAAATGCTCAATTTAGGACATCAGGATTAGTATTTTTATTCCATGAAGATTTAGAGCCAGAGGGATTAGAGAGAGAACCATCATGAATGAAAAAAGTTTGTGATTTACATCTAAATCATCCATGTGATCACTCCATGAATCATTTGTTAAACTTTCATGATTTTGAAATTCTCCAAAAGTTTTTTGTGTTGTTGTAGAAGCTGTCTTGGTTGGAGCATGTAACAAATGCATATTATAAAACACGTATACCAAATCATTGGCACATGATACACTTACTAGATTTCTTTGTTTTGAATGAAGAAAATCATATGCACTCCAATTATGTTCACAACTACCACTTGAAGTTGTTAATGAAAGCACTGTCATAGCTATATGTCGCAACTCCACTACTTCACCTCCATACTCTTTCCAACATATAGGAGGTGGATGCTTCTGAATCACTTCAATTAGCCATAGATCTCCAATACATCCTTCCCGATTTACATAAGCTAATGTTTGGTGGAATGCATCTTGACCATCTATACCTGGAAGTAATTACTGGCATGTGGTTTTGAAATTCGCCATGAATTCTTTGTTTGATGCTTGACCATTGAGTTGAAATGCTGGATCCAAGATGAGCATTGTTCCATGTAAATGAGTATGCATTTGCATCCATCTTTTCTGTGCTAAAGATACAATCTATGTTTTTTCTCTTAATGAAAATTGATTAAAGTCTTTTACTTTTTGAATAGCTTCTGACATAATTCGATAAACTTTTCCTATCACAAACTTATCAATATCAACAATCCGTAAAAGTTCCACAAAAGGGTTAGTGATATTGATGCTTTATTAAGATTACACCAAAAATTTTGTGACTGTATTAGAGACGTATACTTTGAAGCTACAACTCGATAAGAAGGATACTTCTCTAGCCATGCCTCCTATCTTCGATCAACAATCATTTCTACAAGAGCTAGCTTGACCTCCAATAATTCACTGGGTATAATATAGGAAGTTGCAAATCTTGTAGCACAAATGATATGAAGTGCTTTATTGGGAGATTTTGAACGAAAGAGTGAATATGAAAATTTATGCTCTTTGATAAATTTGACCACATGATTTTCATCTAATAAAATTTTTTTAATGAAAGATAATCTACCTATATCTTTCAATAATAGATTTAGTCTATGAGTTGTGCATGGAACCCAGATAATGCCTTCATACTTGTTTTGAATTGCAATTCCAGCACTTCAAAAATTAGATGCATTATCAGTCACTATGGCAGTCACATTCTTCGGACCATGCATGCGTGATATAATACGTTCATATATCTTTACAAGAAAACCTAAAGTTTTCTCTTTAAGAGGTGTCAAGAACCTTGGAAAACATGTTTTCTTTTGGACATATAACCATGGCATTAATCAATGGCTTGTTTTGACAACTTTTCCATCCATACAATGCTATTGTACATCCATACATAGGTACATACTCAAGCACTATTCGGTTTAAAATAACTTTATTAATTTTTTTTAATTTACCTACATACTCTGTTTGCATTTTATTGTAATCTGGCATGGCAGATCCTTTCTGTGCAGTTGACATCAAAGCATCTTTGAAAATAGGATTATGAGTAACATTGAAAGGAATCCCACATGCTAAAAATGCTTGAGTCCATTTAAGATGAAGCTCCAGACAATCTTGCTTTTCAAAAGCTATATGTATTGTATTCTATGATTTAGTACAGACAAAGCATGGTGACACATTATTAGATCCACCGTTTTTACTACATTTACTAGGTCCACTTCTTTTGACATAACTGGAAGAATACATGTATCTTGATTATTCTCAAAAATAGTTTGAGATACTTGAGTAAAAAATATCATGAGGATCCTTTGTTGTCATTGATGCATCTAGTCATTCTTGCTTTACACCTGGACTACTTCAAAAGTGTTGTGAACTGCTCATGCTTTTGAATCTTTTTGATGTGATACCTTGAGAATTACATTTATTTGCATAACTTGCAAATTGTACCCATATATCATTGTCAGGATTAGAGCATCCAACCACATTACACTACCCATATTAAAAAGATGCTCTTTTATCCAAGTTGCATTCCTACATAATGATTTCCATAACATTTGCATAATATTGTGAAGACTTTTTACCCTCTTGATGAATAATCACATATGACCATTCTTTTCCCTTCCCCATAGTGCTTTCTTTGTGAATAATTTATATCTACAGAAAGATAGCATAAATCAATATCAAATAAGATATACATTCTGCTGAATATATATCTTAAATTATATACAAACTACTCTGAATCTCTCTTAAAGTTTTTAAATCTATTGCTTTATGTATTTACATTTTCTATCTATTAAAGTTCTCAATCATACACACACATACTATTGTGATGTAAGAATCAATCTTCAGTCAAAAAGTCATAATAGATTTTAATTCTCAATCATACACACATATACAATAACACATACTATTGTGAAGTAAGAATCAATGTGAGTCAAACATTTATAATAGATTTTAATTCTCAATCATACTCTATACACACACATGCAATTACACATACTATTTTGAAATAAGAATCAATGTTGACTCAAACAGTTACAATAGACTTTAATTCTCAATCATACACCCACATACAATTACACATACTATTGTGAAATAAGAATCAATGCTAAGTCAAACAATAACAATAAACTTTAATTCTCAATCTTACACACATATATTTACACATACTATTGTGAAGTAAAAATCAATGTTGAGTCAAACAATCACAATAGTTTAATTCCCAATCATACACACATATACATTACACATACTATTGTGAAGTAAGAATCAATGTTGAGTTAGACAACAATTGATTTGAAAATTCTCGATCATATGCACATACACTTATACATACTATTGTGAAATAAGAATCAATTTTGAGTCAAACAATCACAATAGATTTCAAATTCTCAATCATATGCACATACACTTACATATAGTATTGTGAAGTAAGAATCAATGTTGAGTCAGCCAATCACAATAGATTCTAAATTCTCAATCATATGCACATACACTTTCACATACTATTGTGAAGTAAGAATCAATGTTAAGTCAAACAATCACAAAAGATTTTCATTCATAATTATACACACTCAAGTGAAACTTTGTTGGATCCCTTTAAAATTCAAGTTTCTGAGAAGGTGTTAATACATCTACAAGACAAAGCCATCTGGAGACCTAGAAAGTTCTAGTTCACTTATTAACACCTTCTCAAACCTTGAATTATAAAAAAGAAGATAAAACCTTTTCCAATTAATCCATTGGTTTTCCTATCACAATCATACACACACATACACATGGGCATACACAATCCCATTAGATTTTCACTCACAACCATATGACATACACACACATACACATACACATACTATTGTGAAGTAATAATCAATATTGATTCAAACAATCACAATACAAATTTACTCAACATCACACACACACACACATACATATACTATTGTGAATTAAGAATCAATATTGAGTCAAACAATCACAATAGCTTTTAACTCACAAAAAAATTTATTTTTCTTTTGTCTTAATACTAAAATACCTAATATTTCTAACAAGAGATTATACCTTGTTCTTTGTACGAAACTATAAGTTTGTAAAAAACAAAGTAATTCTTACGAAAAATGATTCAAAGTGTATTCTTTCATAATACCATATTCGACGGAATTCTTTTCGATAAAAAAACTATTCGATTGAAAGGTTTTCAATCGAAAGAGCTTTCAATAAAAAAGTGCCCAAATTACCGTGTGAATAATAAGGGCTTGGCATAAACTTATGTTTATTCATGAATAATGAATGATGCAACCTAGATAGTGTTATGCATGTATCTTGAGAGTAGCACTTATGCGCACATTCTTCCTTTGTACTATTTATATGGTCACTTGTGATCATTTATTGTGTAAGGCAACACGCATAATGGACCTATTTTGCCTAAACCGATTTTCCTGCAATATAACATAGACTAACTCCTCAAACGTTAAGGCAGTTGGATTGCCTGTCATCATAAAATGAAGAGTAGAAGAAAAAAATCTGATATGAATTCGGAAGAACTTTTGAAAAAAGTGTGAAGATTAGAAGAAAAACTCTAATATGAATCTCGAAGACCATTCAGAACAATCTGCACAAGTGAACTATCAGACAAGACTTAATCAGGAGAAATCCACTGTTCCCTCAAATCTTTGATCTTTGTCAAAAAATTGTCCATAGAATCAATTTCATTCATGTGCTCACTCTCTAAATGTTTTCAGAGGTAAGCAACATAAGCCTCATTCCTAGCCTGATATAAGGATAAGTGTATCCCAAGCATCCTTAGCTATTCTACAAGAGCGAATGTGAGGAATAATGGCATGTTTGAGAGACAAGGCTATCAATGCATGTGCCTAGGCATCTCTGCCATTCCAACAAAGTTGCTCTATAGTAGGTGCAACAAGAAGTACAACACGAACAAGAATCTGTAGAATATTATAATCTTCGACGTCATCTCCATTAGCTTCAGTACCTGTATTTGCAGGTGTAATAGGGCGTTTTTCAACACCCTGCATGATATTTCACAGTCCTTTTGTGACCAATACATAATGCACCATATAAGCCCATAATGGTTAGTTTGTACCATTCAACTTATCTCAATAGCCAACATATGAAATACATCACTCCTTTCAGCCATAGCCACTAACTAAAATACCCTGATGCAGAAAAATGACTGTATCTGAAAAAGTTGAATAGAAATACCCTAAGGCATTCTACTAAATTTATAGTAGACTTTGAGACCCTTATACTGGCGAACTGAAATCTGTATATATCTTTGACACAAAAAGACAAAATAGTCTGCATAAGCACTGTGATAGTGCATTCAGAGGCCGAAACGAGCTCAGATCGCGATTTCCACACCACAAAGGAAAGCCGCTTTTTATCTACTAATCACCTTGAGTATGCTCACCAAATTTTGTGTGATTGTGAGATTGTGACCAAAGGGGTGTCGACGATGTCCTAGATTAAGCGATGACGTACTCTGATACCAATTGTTGGAGTTAGACATTTGCGGAAGCACGCGAATAACATAAGGAAGAAGGAGAAGCTTGGAGCATAACATACAATATTGAATGTATTACCACTAGAATGTACAAAGTTAAGTAACGCGTTAGGGCAATAGGCGTATATACAAGCCAAGGAAAAAACCTCCTAAAGAGGGAAAAAAAGTGCCCTGGCAGTCCTACTGTATTCACACACATCACTACCTAATATATCAACATATAGGAAAGATGCCTTACCAACTCCAACTTCTAGAGAGTATCTTGTGTAAGAGCTCCCTCCTAATGGTTCCTTCAACCATTATTTTTTATAAAAAACTCTACACATGGATAGTGGGAGAAGGAAAAAGCTTGTTGAAATCCTAAAAATGAGAGATGATATTTGATTCTTGTTGTAAAGTTTCCCAAACATTGAAGATAATTGCCACCTTGTGAGAGTGAGAGCATGTATCCTCCCTTCCAACTCTACCCATATGAATACCTCTAGCTTACGGCATTTAAGCTTGTCATGTGTCCAAGTCACATGATTTCCCAAGAAAGGTTCTTCACATGGGTTTCTCGATCAAGCAATCACATGGGTTCACATGGAATCACATGGGATCACTTGAAAATCACATGGCTTCTTAAGTGAATTTCTCTAGACTTGGAGGTATATAGTCAAGGAGTCTTAACTATAATTATTCAAATAATAAAGCTCCACACATTGGGATAAAAATACTAAGCTTCAAACAATTCCATTTACATACAATTCCCAAGGGTTCATAAATAAAACCGAAGGGTTCTTCAGAGGTTTCCCATGCATTACTCTAGGAAACCCAAGGGCCTTATACCTTTGGAACCCATGAAAATAACTCCTAATTATACAACATTCGACCCCTCTTTTTCACTTTTCTAAATTCTTCTTGAAATCTGTCTAGGCATAATATATTGAGTATTCCTCTATGCACCATGATCAATCTCGTCAATCATTGAATCATTCTCAAAGTTTTTTCTCATTTTCTAACTTAAAGCTGGAAAGAGGGAAATCTGTTATTGATGGAAGTTACTCATTCCCAAGTGGCATTTTCTTCTATCCCATTCTATCAATTCACTAAGCACTCTTGATATAAATGATTCCTGGTCTTTTTATCTTGAATGCATGATATTTTCTTTGTTTCATGAGGGATGTGAACCAAGGTAGGTTCAACTACTATATCTCGAGATTCAAGATTGTCTTATTCAATGAGTTTTATTTTTAAAACTCATTGAATAAGCCTTTGCAACAAGCCTAGCCTTATACCTATCGACAAGTATTCCATCATGCTTACACTTTAGCTTGTGTACCCACTTAGTGCCAATGGCCTTCTTTCTAGGAGGCAAGTCACATAAAGAAGGTGTATCATTTTTCATAATAGCATCATATTCTAATTGCATAACAACCATCCAATTTTTACAATTCTGTGTTTCATCAAACAAAACAGGATCGTCCTCATCACAGATACTAGATGCAGCCATAACATAGAAATCTGATGCAAAAGAAGCACTATGAGAGCCTGCATGAGGATGATATGATAGAGGTGCATCTAATTTGCTATCACGCAAAGTCTTCACTAGCCATTTTGGCATAGTTTTGCCTCCTCAATACTAGCTCTCTCATCGACAAGTGCATCATGTAAATCTACATCAGAAATGGAATGATCTACATCATCACATGAAACTTGTAAAGGCTCATGAAACTTGTAAAGGCTGAGAAATTGCCTCATTGAGTCTATCACTAGACTATCCACCTATAAAAAGAGGAAGCAACATATCATACATATTTTTGAAGCTAAAAAATGTCTTCTTAGTACATGAAGGGACAATTTTGGGTAGATTAAAAATTAATGAAATCACGATCTTTGAACCAAATCAATCAATCAACGTGAGCTCGTCAACAACATATTTCTTTCCCGTCGAACTAAAAAACTATTAAACATATTTGTGATTTCAAGATCTCACCTGACAACTTGTGAGTATAGGTATATTCTAATGCGTTTGAGAGGGAGAGGAAGAGTAGATGTACCTCGTGTTAAAAAAAAAGAAGCCTCATATTCTCTGAGTAGGGTTCCCCTACATACCAGAATCTTCTTTTTGTATGACATGGATATTTGCGACGGAGTGTTTGTTCACATGAATCCATAAAAAATGTTAACTCATGTCCGAACTTGCCTAACCTAGTGGATTGACTTTTTAACTCTCTGGGAGGAAGTCATGAGTTCAAGTCCTGGCTGGACATAAGATGGGTGCCTCTATCTTACGACATCGGGTGTGTGAGTGTGTTTCCAATTCATTGTACTCTCAAAAAACGAAAAAATCTCAACTTAGATGACCTTCCTTGTCGTTGACTCAAGCCCACTAAAAGTGGGTACCTTCCTCGGAATGAGTTTACATTAAAAGAAACCATCATACCTGCATGGATTTTTTTTCTTCGAGAGTACAATGAATTGGAAAGACACACACACCCGACCTCGTAAGGTAGAGGCACCTATTTTGAAGAACTTTGAAGCATCCAGCCCCGGGCGGGCCTTGAACTCTGACCATCTGCCTAAGAGTACAAGGCACATCCGCTAAACCACACCCACCAAATTACGTGCTTAGATTTTGGATTCATCAAAGAGCTTCAAAATTTAGTCACCGTTGGGGGTTGAAAACTTCCATATACATGCAAATCTGTTTCAAAAGATCAATCATACATATATATACATATAGTAGCATGCATACATACAAACATACATACATTCACAAGCGGAAAAATGCTAAATGTATGCGTGTCTGTATGTATACATGCAGATATAGATGCATTTGTACTCACACACACACACACACACACATATATATATATATATATATATATATATATATATATATATATATATATATATATATATATATATATATATATATATATGATGTGTGTATATATGGATGGATGTGCACCTGTGCTTCAAGATTCCAATCAAGAATGAACAGGATGCCTGATATTCCGGTGTATTCCGGTGTCCGCTCATCTCCAAATTTGTAAAAGCATCTCCTTCAACATCATCTTCATATTCGTCACAGATACAAAGAAAGATCCTTTTTTGTACATAAAGATGGCAAAAGACGAAGTGCACTACAGTTGCATGAGCTTCAATGTCTTTTTGGTGGTGCATAACATATTTATTCCACCTCCACTTGAGCATATCCGCTTTATAATCATATAGAAATTCACCTTTTTAGCTTTATAAAGTGCTCTACATGTTGCCCCACTACAACATATCAAGGGTATACCGAGGTTGTTACCGAGAAAAATGAACGGGTGCAATTTGTCCGTGACGTCAGTGTCACAGTCGGTATGCGCATCGGAAACATAGCACCGCTATAGTCGTCAGTATAGTCATCGATATAAACGTCGGTATATTCGTCGGTATAATTGTTGGTATAAGTGTTGGTATTTTCGATGCTTGTACCGATGCTCATACCGAGGACTCTACTAGGAGTACCGATGCCCATACCGAGGACTCTACTGGGAGTACCGACGCTCATACCGACGACTGCTAGGAGTACCCATGCTGATACCGATGACCATATCTGAAAAAACATTTTTGGGCAGAGTGTGTTGTCTTTTGCTACAACAACGTTACCATGATGTTGCTTAGCAAAAGACAATACACTCTGCCCAACCCTAAACTGATATGTACTCTAATGGCAACCAAAACATGATTTTATATGAACAAAAATGAACAATGAATCATGTACAAAAAGTTGTATATTCCATAAATGAAGGATGTACAAGAGTCTGGCAAAGCACTTCCATATAGGAACCGAATACAAAATGTGACAAAGCACTTCCATATAGGAACTGAATACAAAATTATGGTACATCATTGCCACATAGGAGTGTAATACAAAATTGTGGCAAAGCACTACCATACATATGCGGAAGGGGATCAAAACATTTACACCTACAATACTGCAATAAAGCATATGCGTAAAATGAGACAAATTGACATGACATTTATAAACAACAACTAAAAATACGAAACCAAGCTATAAGTTTACTTAATCATAGACTCTCCCATGAAATGATTGCACCATGTCCCTCTAAGTCCCGCAACAGTGCAACCAATCCATGATGATATCTGTTGAGCCCATAAAAGTCATGTTGGTCAAAGTCAACTGCAGTCAAAGTCAACGGTCAAAGTCAACTGGTCAAAGTCTACAAGGGCAAAGGTCAAAGTCAATAGGTGCAAAGTCAAAGTGCAGGTGTCAAAGTGCACAGGTAGTGCACAATGAATTATCCACAAAGGGTAAGTTGGAGAAAATAGGTTGCAGGTTGCAGAGGTACTTTCTCTAATTTCCCTAAGGTTCAAAGTGTGTTTTAAAGTGTTTTGGAAGGTTCAGGTGAACCCCCCTTATGTGCAAAAGTGAAGAATTAAAAGGAAATGTGAAGGCATGTGAAGCGGCAAAGTGTACGCACAGGTGAAAGTATGGCCCCCCATTAAAATTTTTGGTTTTAGACTAAAGTCACTACAGGACAAAACAGTGAGTAGTTGGCTGCCACTCGTGAGAGCCATCTTGGGACATCAAAGTGAGCACCAAGATTCACTTGCAGTTGGGAGCGTACGTGATCGGCACACTCAAATCAAGGAAGAGCCATTCTTGGACCAAGGTTAGAGTAAGCAAGAGGGCATAGGCTAAGTGGAGCAAGAGAGGGAAGTGCAAGAGACACCAGAGTACGTCGCGCAGAGGTGGAAGTGCAAGGTGCATAGAGAGTGACCAAGGATTGTGGTGCAGAGAAGTGCTAAGCTATAGTTCCCCCAAATATCTCAAGGTCCTTTGGCAGTGTACACTTGCCGACAGCAGGTATTCACTCCCCCCCCTTTGTGGAAGCTTGGTGCAAGGTGTGCACAAGGAGAAGCTTGAAGCAGGTGGAGGTTTGTTGCAGAGGAGGTCGGCAGCAATAGGACATTGGGATATTGGACATTTTGTAATTGGGCACTCTGCGGATTGTGCACAGAGGTATTGGTGTATCTTGTATTTCAAACATTGTAACTTTCTTACTGTAATCAATCGAAGGCAGAGACTTCCACGGTGTATTTTCTCTTTTGGTCCTTCCATTTTCTCCTACAAACCCTCAAACTCCTTCTTGTCAAAGAATCCCCCAACAAATTTGGCACGCCCGGTGGGACATCCAAGGAGCTTTGAGCATAGGAGACTATATATTGCCATTGAAGGACAACATTCCAGTGTCGACAACATTACTCCAGTGGGCCAAAAGGTATATCCTTTTATCAAGTGTCTCATTTTTAAGTGGACTATGAATAGCTCATGACCGCGACCCGGTCACAAACCTTGAGAATCAAGTGCAAGCAGACAAGAAGAAAGACAAACCGAAGATCAACAAGTCCACTTTCATCGACTTCATCGGTAGGAAGCATGGCAGGGCAGGTGGACCTAGAAATCTTGCTCTCCAGGTTAAACATAAAATTCCCCTCCTTCAGAGGTTTAGCCCATGAAGACCCAGATGAGCACATTCGACGATTTCTTTCATTATGTAAGACTAGGGGACTAATGGGTAGGGAAGATGCTTTCTTGATACTCTTCCCCGCCACATTGGAGG
The DNA here is from genome assembly GCA_020310875.1 of Ceratopteris richardii. Classification (NCBI taxonomy): domain Eukaryota; kingdom Viridiplantae; phylum Streptophyta; class Polypodiopsida; order Polypodiales; family Pteridaceae; genus Ceratopteris; species Ceratopteris richardii. The sequence goes on from CM035406.1 coordinate 64,754,706, forward strand.
GTCTGGCAGACAAGTGGTTTAGTCAGTTTGCCGAAAATCACTTTACCTCTTGGGATATGATGAAAGAGGCCTTTAAGAATCAATTTCAACAGGGCAACACGGCTGAAATCATTATAGAAGAATTGGAAAACTTGAAGTTGGGTCCAGGAGAGAAGTTCCCCGAATTCGTGACCAGGGCAAAAGCATTAATGGCCAAATTACCGGATCCACCACACGACTTCTTTGTCAAGAAGTGGTTAGCCAAACCTTTACCTGTGGTCACCCAATGCAAAATAAAAGAGTTGGTGCTACCTACAGCCTCCATAGAGGAGTTCATCACCACGGCTACAAGACTGGAGCAAATAAGGCACCAATATGGGACAACTTCTTCACCACCAACATATGGTACAGAGATGGAGGATCCAGTGACCCAGCTGAGGAGGGAGTTGGAGGGCTTAAAGAGAAATAAGCCCTACAAAGAGGAGGAGACTGCTGTGGCTCAATTGAGAAGGGAGATTGAAGCACTCAAGCTTCAAAAGGAAGAGGAGGCCCAAGCAGAGGAATTAGCTCAGCTGCGACAGGAGTTGCAGGAGCTCAAAGGAGGGGGCATCAAGAGTGGTCTTTGGTGTTCCATGTGCAGCAAACAAGGGCATATAGTAAGTGAGTGTCCTCTGTTAAGTGTAACTTGCCAATTATGCAGGAAGATTGGCCATGAGGCCCATGAATGCCAATCAAGAGGAATGCCTGCAACGACATACTGGACACAAGGAGGACCCCTGCCACCAGCAAATGTGATGGCAGCTGCACCCAATCAAGGTAACACTTATAACCCTAGACAGAGGGATAATTTTGGAAATGGGCCTAGAAGGCCAATTATTTGTTTCAGATGTGGGGAATGTGGGCACTATCAAAGTAGGTGCACCCTACCAGAAAATGCCCCCCCTTGCAGAAACTGCCCAGAGGCCAGAGACCACTACACAATTTGTTGTCCTAAGAATCAAGCCTCTTCATCTGGGCCCCACATTCAAATGATTTCCGTGCAGGAAGAAGAAATGGCAAATCAAGTTAAGGTGCCATCACTATCTACCAGGGTGGTGCAGTTAGAGGAAATTGACTCTTTTACTGTGCAGACAAGAAGCAAGGGGAAGGCTCCAGTGGACATGGGTCAAGAATCATTGATTAATGGATTAAACAGAGACAAAGGTGTGTCTGAAGACCAAGCCACCACAAGTGCAGACACAAGGCAAAAGGAAAATTGCACAGGTACCAGTGATGCCATTGGACATGCATTCAGCAGGGCTCATGAGGAGTTGGATAAGTCAAATGGAGCCCAAGCTCTTAAGGAATCAGAAGCCTCCAGACTGCTCAAGTCCATGAAAAAGGAGGTTAGTATTTTTGATTTAATAAGGATTGATGGGAAGTTCAGGTCAGAACTCTTGCAGATAATTGATGAAATGTCCACAACAAGCTTAGTGGCAAAAGCTGCTGTTATGTATAAAGATAAATATGCAGGGGAAGCACCCCTCACAGATTACAAGAGCCCTCGGCTAACCATTTCTATTAAAGGTCATGAGTTTCAAGGAGTTATTGTGGATGGTGGTTCTGGCATTAACTTGATGCCTGAATATACCATGAAAAAGATTGGACTATACCCTTCACAACCTGCCAACTTCACTGTAACAATGGCAGACCAAAGCATAGTAAGGCCTATGGGGGTGGTTCCTGGAGTCCCAGTCAGGATACAAGGTACTATCTTTAACTTGGACTTTGTTGTTTTAAGGCTGCCACAGGTAGAAGGAAGCTTCCCACTGTTAATTGGGAGACCTTGGTTAAGGCATGCCAATGTGCTGCATGATTGGGGCAAGGACACAATGTGGGTAAAGCAAGAGGGAAAAGAGTTGCAGCAGATAATTTTAGAAGAAGGCCCAGATAATCAGAAAAATACTAGCATGATGCAGACAATCGGTATTTGTATGGAAGAAGAAGTGGTGGACAACCCAGAAGCAGACCTATTTGAAAGACAAGATTTATATGAAGATGAAAACATGTTGGCTTGGCTCCATGCAGAAGACCCATCCTCCTGCTATGGAATTTTTCCAAACTCATGTATAGAAAAAGCATATGAAGAAAAAGAGGAAATCACTCAGGTTGAACCAGTAGCAGTCAAAGGCCATAGCAAAGAGAAGAAAAGCAAAGTCCTTACATGCAGTGATAAAGCTACTCAAATTCATATATCAATGGCCACTTTTTTATGGATTCTCGTATGGCTATCATCTGTTATTTCAATTCTTATGGTAGTAAGTGCAAGGCTTTACAAGAATGTGGACGTTGCTACTGCCAGTAATTGGGAACATAGGGTTCCACTGGATGAAGAAGCCGGAATAGTAAAATTAAAATTTTGCAAATCATATCATAAAGTTGCTGGAGGAGATAACATTCTAATGAAGGATTTAGGGTACCCCTCTCAGATGGCCAGGGTGCCCCAGGAGAAGACCAAAGCAATGAAGTGCAGTACAAATGCAGATCATGGAGGAGTCTCTCTCAGTCAACAATACAAGGCTCAAGGCCTATTATCAAGCCAACTGAAGTTTTATGGATCACCTGGAACCTGCAAAAATTGTCCAGGTTGTACATAGTCTTTTCTCCTCATTTTTACTTAAGTTTTAGCAGTTTTCTTATCCATTTCATGCTTGTTTCTTAAGGTTTTAGCAAATTTAGCAGTCATTTCATCCACTTTGCAAAGGCACAAATTTTGGAATTTTTTAGAAATTTTTTCAGATTTTTTCAGGCATTTTTTTTGGACTTTTTCTAGTATTTTCGCCTTTTTCATGTGTCTTTTTATTGCCCAATTTGAGGAATAAATGGAGGGTCTCTGTGGTTTGATGAAGGATTTTAGGCTCAACATGTAGAAAATTTGATCAGAATTTTTTCAGAATTTTTTAGAATTTTTTGGCCAATTTTTGGCATTTTTTTCAGATTTTTCCTTGATTTTTCTCTAAATTGGGCTATTTAAAAAAAAAAAAAAAAAAAAAAAAAAAAAAAAAAAAAAAAAAAAAAAGGGCCCCTAGGGAATTTTCGGGTTCCCAAAAAAAAAAAAAAAAAAAAAAAAAAAAAAAAAAAAAAAAAAAAAAAAAATCCCCCCCCCCGCCCCCCCCCCCCCCCCCGCCCCCCCCCCGCCCCCCCCCGCCCCCCCCCCGCCCCCCCGTCCCCCACCGACCAACCGACCAAACCCCCCCCCCCCCCCCCCCCCCCGCCCCCCCCCCGCCCCCCCCCCCCCCGCCCCCCCCCATCCCCCACCGACCAACCGACCAACCCCCCCCCCCCCCCCCCCCCCCCCCCCCCCCCCCCCCCCCCCGCCCCCCCCCGCCCCCCCCCCCCCCCCCCCCCCCCCCCCCCCCCCCCCCCCCCCCCCCCCCCCCCCCTCCCCCCCCCGCCCACTATTATTTTTTTTTTATTTATTTGTTTTATTTTATTTTATTTTTATTTTTCTTAATTTTTATCTTTTATTTATTTTTTATTTTATTTTATTTTCTTTTCTTCTTTATTTTATTTTCTGTCTGAGCGTTGAAAACGAAACGAAAAAAAAAAAAAAAAAAAAAAAAAAAAAATTGTTTTTATTTTTATTTTATTTTACTTTATTTTTTTATTTTTTTATGGATCAAAGCTATTGGCTCTGGATTGTGCCTCGGTTGGCCGTTTTTTACAAAAATGGAGTCATTTTCATGTTTTTTGGCCCCTATGAACTCAGTTTTTGACTTTCTTTTTACAAATTCCCACTTTTTGTATGACTTTTGGTCTGAAACCACATGTTTTGAACACCTTTCTCACATGTTTTTATTTCACAACATTGTCCAAATGGTCTATTCTCACCTTGTCTTTCCTTATGTTTAATAATCTCCCATATGTACCCTCTGTAGCCCTCCTCCCGGCCCCTGATTCCTACTCCCCATCCCTCCCTTTACCAATATGCCCAGCCACATCCTTTCCCCTCCCTACCCCATCCATATTCACACCCTCAGCCCTCCCTTCCCCTTCCTTTATCCCCTTCCAATGCCCCCCTTTTTTGCTTTTCCATTCCAAAATCCCACTTTTGGTTCTTCTCTGGGGCTTGTTCTCTTCTGTTTTGGTGGAATTGGTTGCTGCTCGGATGTCCTATTCAAGTTTTTGCGGCTATATCTTCATCGTGATCAAAGTTTAGCTATCGCTCTCCGGGACGGAGAGCACATTAGGTGGTGGGCAACTGTTGAGCCCATAAAAGTCATGTTGGTCAAAGTCAACTGCAGTCAAAGTCAACGGTCAAAGTCAACTGGTCAAAGTCTACAAGGGCAAAGGTCAAAGTCAATAGGTGCAAAGTCAAAGTGCAGGTGTCAAAGTGCACAGGTAGTGCACAATGAATTATCCACAAAGGGTAAGTTGGAGAAAATAGGTTGCAGGTTGCAGAGGTACTTTCTCTAATTTCCCTAAGGTTCAAAGTGTGTTTTAAAGTGTTTTGGAAGGTTCAGGTGAACCCCCCTTATGTGCAAAAGTGAAGAATTAAAAGGAAATGTGAAGGCATGTGAAGCGGCAAAGTGTACGCACAGGTGAAAGTATGGCCCCCCATTAAAATTTTTGGTTTTAGACTAAAGTCACTACAGGACAAAACAGTGAGTAGTTGGCTGCCACTCGTGAGAGCCATCTTGGGACATCAAAGTGAGCACCAAGATTCACTTGCAGTTGGGAGCGTACGTGATCGGCACACTCAAATCAAGGAAGAGCCATTCTTGGACCAAGGTTAGAGTAAGCAAGAGGGCATAGGCTAAGTGGAGCAAGAGAGGGAAGTGCAAGAGACACCAGAGTACGTCGCGCAGAGGTGGAAGTGCAAGGTGCATAGAGAGTGACCAAGGATTGTGGTGCAGAGAAGTGCTAAGCTATAGTTCCCCCAAATATCTCAAGGTCCTTTGGCAGTGTACACTTGCCGACAGCAGGTATTCACTCCCCCCCCTTTGTGGAAGCTTGGTGCAAGGTGTGCACAAGGAGAAGCTTGAAGCAGGTGGAGGTTTGTTGCAGAGGAGGTCGGCAGCAATAGGACATTGGGATATTGGACATTTTGTAATTGGGCACTCTGCGGATTGTGCACAGAGGTATTGGTGTATCTTGTATTTCAAACATTGTAACTTTCTTACTGTAATCAATCGAAGGCAGAGACTTCCACGGTGTATTTTCTCTTTTGGTCCTTCCATTTTCTCCTACAAACCCTCAAACTCCTTCTTGTCAAAGAATCCCCCAACAATATCCATAAGCTTCTTCGGTTCGCGTCGGAGGACGACCCGCTACCAACTCCTATAATAAATATGCAAAATGTTAGATGAACATACATGATGTGGTTAACACAAACAAATTCAATAATTAAAATGATACTTACAAATTGGTAGCACATACTGTTGTATCTGCTGCTACCTAAATGCGACGTTCCAACTGTATCTAAATGTGTGGCCGCGCATCTCTCTGCTGACGATATCGAGCAGGAGTATGTTGCTGCTCATCCTGAGTCGATTCCCACTCTTCAAAATCTAACCATACAGGCTTTGGTAAGCCTGCTCTGAAAGCATCGCGAGCTTCACACTGCCGATGAGACATCACCTCGCGTGCTATATGCTGAATCCATTCTGAACCCATAATAGGATGCCCACGTGCTGGCTGGTACTCTTCATATATGGATTATGTGATATAATTTTTGGAATCCTTATCCTGTTCTCTCCATTTTAACATGACAGAATGTCCAAACTCTATGGAGCAAAGCTGTCGACTGCGTTGACGTATGGACTTTCCAGCTGCATCCATGACTGGAGCTCCATCACGTATGTGATATATCTTGGAGTTGTCATGGTCATGCACTCCCCAAGGTGTACGTGGAGATCCCATTTGATCCAATGTGGAGATGTTAAAATATATATATACATATAAACCCTAAAAAATCTATGGGGTATATGTATGTATATGCATATGTATATGCATGTGTGTATGCATATGCATGCGTGTATGCATATGCATGCATGTATGCATATGCATGCGTGTATGCATATGCATTTGTGTATGCATATGCATGTGTGTATGCATATGCATTTGTGTATGCATATGCATGTGTGTATGCATATGCATGTGTGTATGCATATGCATTTGTGTATGCATATGCATTTGTGTATGCATATGCATATGCATATGCATGTGTGTATGCATATGCATGTGCATATGTGTATGCATATGCATGTGTGTATGCATATGCATGTGTGTATGCATATGCATGTGTGTATGAATATGCATTTGTGTATGCATATGCATATGCATATGCATGTGTATGTATATGCATGTGTATGTATATGCATGTGTGTATGCATATGCATGTGTCTATGCATATGCATGTGTAATTGTGTATGCATGTATGTATATGCATATGCATGTGTGTATGCATATGCATTTGTGTATGCATATGCATGTGTGTATGCATATGCATATGCATGTGGTTGTATATGCATTTGTGTATGCATATGCATGTGTGTATGTGTTGGGGGATTCTTTGACAAGAAGGAGTTTGAGGGTTTGTAGGAGAAAATGGAAGGACCAAAAGAGAAAATACACCTTGGAAGTCTCTGCCTTCGATTGATTACAGTAAGAAAAGTACAATGTTTGAAATACAAGATACACCAATACCTCTGTGCACAATCCCGCAGAGTGCCCAATTACAAAATATCCAATATCCCAATGTCCTCTTGCTGCCGACCTCCTCTGCAACAAACCTCCACCTGCTTCAAGCTTCTCCTTGTGCACACCTTGCACCAAGCTTCCACAAAGGGGGAGGAGTGAATACCTGCTGTCGGCAAGCGTACACTGCCAAAGGACCTTGAGATACTTGGGGGAACTATAGCTTAGCACTTCTCTGCGCCAAAATCCTTGGTCACTCTCTATGCACCTTGCACTTCCACTTCTGTGCGACGTACTCTGGTGTCTCTTGCACTTCCCTCTCTTGCTCCACTTAGCCTATGCTCTCTTGCTTACTCTAACCTTGGTCCAAGAATGGTTCTTCCTTGATTTGAGTGTGCCGATCACGTACGCTCCTAACTGCAAGTGAATCTTGGTGCTCACTTTGATGTCCCAAGATTGCTCTCACAAGTGGCAGCCAACTACTCACTGTTTTGTCCTGTAGTGACTTTAGTCTAAAACCAAAAATTTTAATGGGGGCCATACTTTCACCTGTGCGTACACTTTGCCGCTTCACATGCCTTCACATTTCCTTTTAATTCTTCACTTTTGCACATAAGGGGGGTTCACCTGAACCTTCCAAAACACTTTAAAACACACTTTGAACCTTAGGGAAATTAGAGAAAGTACCTCTGCAACCTGCAACCTATTTTCTCCAATTTACCCTTTGTGGACAATTCATTGTGCACTACCTGTGCACTTTGACACCTGCACTTACGCACTTTGACTTTGCACCTGTTGACTTTGACCTTGACCTTGTTGACTTTGACCTGTTGACTTTGACCTGTTGACTTTGACTTCAGTTGACTTTGACCAACATGACATTTATGGGCTCAACAGTTGCCCACCACCTAATGTGCTCTCCGTCCCGGAGAGCGATAGCTAAACTTTGATCACGATGAAGATGTAGCCGCAAAAACTTGAATAGGACATCTGAGCAGCAACCAATTCCACCAAAACAGGAGAGAACAAGCCCCAGAGAAGAACCAAAAGTGGGATTTTGGAATGGAAAAGCAAAAAAGGGGGGGCAATGGAAGGGGAGAAAGGAAGGGGAAGGGAGGGCGGAGGGTGTGAATATGGATGGGGTAGGGAGGGGAAAGGATGTGGCTGGGCATATTGGTAAAGGGAGGGATGGGGAGTAGGAATCAGGGGTCGGGAGGAGGCTAATGTGAACAAACCGGAGGGCTACAGAGGGTACATATGGGAGATTATTAAACATAAGGTAAGACAAGGTGAGAATAGACCATTTGGACAATGTTGTGAAATAAAAACATGTGAGAAAGGTGTTCAAAACATGTGGTTTCAGACCAAAAGTCATACAAAAAGTGGGAATTTGTAAAAAGAAAGTCAAAAACTGAGTTCATAGGGGCCAAAAAACATGAAAATGACTCCATTTTTGTAAAAAACGGCCAACCGAGGCACAATCCAGAGCCAAAAGCTTTGAGCCATGAAAATAAAAAAAAATAAAAAAATAAAGTAAAAGAAAATAAAAAAAATTGATCGCTTGTTTTTTTTTTTTTTTTTTTTTTTTTTTCAATGCTCAGACAGAATTAATAAAAAAGAAAATAAAATAAATAAAAAATAATAAAAAGGAAAAAAATAATCGAAAGAAAAAAGAATAAAATAAAATTTAAAAAAATAAAATAAAAAATAAAAAATAAAATAAAATAAAAAAATGGGGGGGGGGGGGGGGGGGGGAGGGGGGGGGGGGGGAGGGAGGGGCGGGGGGGGGGGGGGGGGGGGGGGGGGGGGGGCTGTCAGAACGGGGGGGGCGGGGGGGGGGGGGGGGGGGAGGGGGGAGGGGGTGGGGGGAGGGGGGGGGGGCTGGGGGGATTTTTTTTTTTTTTTTTTTTTTTTTGGGGACCCCGCAAATTCCCTAGGGGGCTTTTTTTTTTTTTGTTTTTTTTTTTTGTTTTTTTTTGTTTTTTTGTTTTTTTTTTTTTCAATTTAAATTTTTAAATAGCCCAATTTAGAGAAAATCAAGGAAAAATCTGAAAAAAATGCCAAAAAGTGGCCAAAAAATTCTAAAAAAGTTCTGAAAAAATTCTGATGAAATTTTCTTCATGTGGAGCCTAAAATCCTTCATCAAACCACAGAGATCCTCCATTTATTCCTCAAATTGGGCAATAAAAAGTCACATGAAAAAGGCGACAATACTAGAAAAAGTCCAAAAAAAATGCCTGAAAAAATCTGAAAAAATTTCTAAAAAATTCCAAAATTTGTGCCTTTGCAAAGTGGATGAAATGACTGCTAAATTTGCTAAAACCTCAAGAAACAAGCATGAAATGGATAAGAAAACTACTAAAACTTAAGTAAAAATGAAGAGAGAAGACTATGTACAACCTGGACAATTTTTTTCAGGGTCCAGGTGATCCATAAAACTTCATTTGGCTTGATAGTAGGCCTTGAGCCTTGTATTGTTGACTGAGAGAGAGACTCCTCCATAAACTGCATTTGTACTGCACTTCATTGCTTTAGTCTTCTCCTGGGGCACCCTGGCCATCTGAGAGGAGTACCCTAAATCCTTCATTAGAATGTTATCTCCTCCAGCAACTTTATGATATGATTTGCAAAATTTTAATTTTACTACTCTAGCTTCTTCATCCAGAGGAACCCGATGTTCCCAAATACTGGCAGTAGCAACTTCCACATTCTTGTAAAGCCCTGCACTTGCTACCATAAGAATTGAAATAACAGATGATAGCCATACCAGAATCCATAAAAAAGTGGCCATTGATATATGAATTTGAGTAGCTTTATCACTGCTTGCATGTAAGGACTTTGCTTTTCTTCGCTTTGCTATGGCCTTTGACTGCTACTGTTTCAACCTGAGTGATTTCCTCTTTTTCTTCATATGCTTTTTCTATACATGAGTTTGGAAAAATTCCATAGCAGGAGGATGGGTCTTCTGCATGGAGCCAAGCCAACATGTTTTCATCTTCATATAAATCTGCTCTTTCAAATAGGTCTGCTTCTGGGTTGTCCACCACTTCTTCTTCCATACAAATACCGATTGTCTGCATCATGCTAGTATTTTTCTGATTATCTGGGCCTTCTTCTAAAATTATCTGCTGCAACTCTTTTCCCTCTTGCTTTACCCACATTGTGTCCTTGCCCCAATCATGCAGCACATTGGCATGCCTTAACCAAGGTCTCCCAATTAACAGTGGGAAGCTTCCTTCTACCTGTGGCAGCCTTAAAACAACAAAGTCCAAGTTAAAGATAGTACCTTGTATCCTGACTCGGACTCCAGGAACCACTCCCATAGGCCTTACTATGCTTTGGTCTGCCATTGTTACAGTGAAGTTGGCAGGTTGTGAAGGGTATAGTCCAATCTTTTTCATGGTATATTCAGGCATCAAGTTAATGCCAGAACCACCATCCACAATAACTCCTTGAAACTCATGACCTTTAATAGAAATGGTTAGCCGAGGGCTCTTGTAATCTGTGAGGGGTGCTTCCCCTGCATATTTATCTTTATGCATAACAGCAGCTTTTGCCACTAAGCTCGTTGTGGACATTTCATCAATTATCTGCAAGAGTTCTGACCTGAACTTCCCATCAATCCTTATTAAATCAAAAATACTAACCTCCTTTTTCATGGACTTGAGCAGTCTGGAGGCTTCTGATTCCTTAAGAGCTTGGGCTCCATTTGACTTATCCAACTCCTCATGAGCCCTGCTGAATGCATGTCCAATGGCATCACTGGTACCTGTGCAATTTTCCTTTTGCCTTGTGTCTGCGCTTGTGGTGGCTTGGTCTTCAGACACACCTTTGTCTCTGTTTAATCCATTAATCAATGATTCTTGACCCATGTCCACTGGAGCCTTCCCCTTGCTTCTTGTCTGCACAGTAAAAGAGTCAATTTCCTCTAACTGCACCACCCTGGGTAGATGGTGATGGCACCTTAACTTGATTTGCCATTTCTTCTTCCTGCACGGAAATCATTTGAATGTGGGGCCCAGATGAAGAGGCTTGATTCTTAGGACAACAAATTGTGTAGTGGTCTCTGGCCTCTGGGCAGTTTCTGCAAGGGGGAGCATTTTCTGGTAGGGTGCACCTACTTTGATAGTGCCCACATTCCCCACATCTGAAACAAATAATTGGCCTTCTAGGCCCATTTCCAAAATTATCCCTCTGTCTAGGGTTATAAGTGTTACCTTGATTTTGTGCAGCCATCACATTTGTGGTTGTTGGGGGTCCTCCTTGGGTCCAGTATGTCGTTGCAGGCATTCCTCTTGATTGGCATTCATGGGCCTCATGGCCAACCTTCCTGCATAATTGGCAAGTTACACTTAACAGAGGGCACTCACTTACTATATGCCCTTGTTTGCTGCACATGGAACACCAAAGACCACTCTTGATGCCTCCTCCTTTGAGCTCCTGCAACTCCTGTCGCAGCTGAGCTAATTCTTCTGCCTGGGCTTCCTCTTTCTTTTGGAGCTTGAGTGCTTCAATCTCCCTTCTCAATTGAGCCACAGCAGTCTCCTCCTCTTTGTAGGGCTTATTTCTCTTTAAGCCCTCCAACTCCCTCCTCAGCTGGGTCACTGGATCCTCCATGTCTGTACCATATGTTGGTGGTGAAGAAGTTGTCCCATATTGGTGCCTTATTTGCTCCAGTCTTGTAGCCGTGGTGATGAACTCCTCTATGGAGGCTGTAGGTAATACTAATTCCTTTATTTTGCATTGAGTGGCTACTGGTAGGGGCTTGGCTAACCATTTCTTGACAAAAAAAATCATGGGGTGGATCTGGTAGTTTGGCCATTAGTGCTTTGGCTCTGGTCACAAATTCTGGGAACTTTTCTTCTGGACCCAATCTCAAGTTCTCTAGCTCTTCTATGATAATCTCTGTTGTGTTCCCCTGCTGGAATTGATTTCTAAAAGCATCCTTCATCAAATCCCAAGTGGTAAAGTGGTTTTCAGCAAACTGGCTGAACCACTTGTCTGCCAGTCCTTCCAATGTGGCTGGGAAGAGTATCAAGAAAGCATCTTCCCTACCCATTAGGCCCCCTAGTCTTACATAATGCAAGAAATCGTCGAATGTGCTCATCTGGGTCCTCCTGGGCTAAACCCCTGAAGGAGGGAAATTTTATGTTTAATCTGGAGAGCAAGATTTCTAGGTCCACCTGTCCTGCCATGCTTCCTACCGATGAAGTCGATGAAAGTGGACTCGATGATCTTCTGTTCGTCTTTCTTCTTGTCTGCTTGCACTTGATTCTCAAGGTTTGTGACCGGGTCGCGGTCATGAGCTATGCATAGTCCACTTAAAATGAGACACTTGATAAAAGTATGCACCTTTTGGCCCACTGGAGTAATGTTGTCGACACTGGAATATTGTCCTCCAATGGCAATATATAGCCTCCTATGCTCAAAGCTCCTTGGAAGTCCCACCGGGCGTGCCAAATTTGTTGGGGGATTCTTTGACAAGAAGGAGTTTGAGGGTTTGTAGGAGAAAATGGAAGGACCAAAAGAGAAAATACACCTTGGAAGTCTCTGCCTTCGATTGATTACAGTAAGAAAAGTACAATGTTTGAAATACAAGATACACCAATACCTCTGTGCACAATCCCGCAGAGTGCCCAATTACAAAATATCCAATATCCCAATGTCCTCTTGCTGCCGACCTCCTCTGCAACAAACCTCCACCTGCTTCAAGCTTCTCCTTGTGCACACCTTGCACCAAGCTTCCACAAAGGGGGAGGAGTGAATACCTGCTGTCGGCAAGCGTACACTGCCAAAGGACCTTGAGATACTTGGGGGAACTATAGCTTAGCACTTCTCTGCGCCAAAATCCTTGGTCACTCTCTATGCACCTTGCACTTCCACTTCTGTGCGACGTACTCTGGTGTCTCTTGCACTTCCCTCTCTTGCTCCACTTAGCCTATGCTCTCTTGCTTACTCTAACCTTGGTCCAAGAATGGTTCTTCCTTGATTTGAGTGTGCCGATCACGTACGCTCCTAACTGCAAGTGAATCTTGGTGCTCACTTTGATGTCCCAAGATTGCTCTCACAAGTGGCAGCCAACTACTCACTGTTTTGTCCTGTAGTGACTTTAGTCTAAAACCAAAAATTTTAATGGGGGCCATACTTTCACCTGTGCGTACACTTTGCCGCTTCACATGCCTTCACATTTCCTTTTAATTCTTCACTTTTGCACATAAGGGGGGTTCACCTGAACCTTCCAAAACACTTTAAAACACACTTTGAACCTTAGGGAAATTAGAGAAAGTACCTCTGCAACCTGCAACCTATTTTCTCCAATTTACCCTTTGTGGACAATTCATTGTGCACTACCTGTGCACTTTGACACCTGCACTTACGCACTTTGACTTTGCACCTGTTGACTTTGACCTTGACCTTGTTGACTTTGACCTGTTGACTTTGACCTGTTGACTTTGACTTCAGGACTTTGACTTCAGTTGACTTTGACCAACATGACATTTATGGGCTCAACAGTATGCATATGCATTTGTGTATGTATATCACTACAAGGAATACGGGCGTATAGCGACGGTTAAGGCGACAGAATTTCATCGCTATAAAATTGCAACATGCGTCGTAATTAGCGTCACGTGCAGACCGTTGATTAAACGACAAAATGAACGATGTTTTTTGCGACTTGTGGCGCGACGGGGTGCAGTGCTCCATACAGCATCGCTAACACGATGCATTAAAAAGTGTCGCATAAGCGACGCTCTTTATGTCGCATAAGCGATGATGTTTGCCGTCGCATAAGCGATGCTACAAACATGTTGCTTATGCGACGATGGCTAGCATCATTTACACGACGGTCTGTTGACGGACATAAATTCAAACGTTGGAGGCTCTTCGATTGGCATTTTCACGCATCCGATCGAAGAGCTCTCCAACGTTCGCATTGCGCTGCGCTTACGAGCTGAAGCAAGTATATGCAGAATTGTTGTTTTGCCTAAGCTCTCTCTTGTTGTCTTCCTCTGTGTCTGTTTCTCTCTTTCTACATCTTTCTCTCTTTGAATTCTCTCCCTCTCTCTCTCTCTTTATTGCAGGTTATTCAAGAAGCTAACCAAGCAAAAAGTATGGCTAACTATTGTAAGTACGATTTCTATTCTGTGTATATCATTTGAATTGTGTTATTTTCATTAGATAGCATACTCACACTTATTGATATGCACTTATACACTTATACATGATGAAGATGCACTTTCACACATATACACATATACACATGCACATACACACACATAGATACACACAAATACATGTGCACATACACTTAGACATACACACATATACACATGCATATGCACAAACATTTCTACAACCACATAAAAAGATTTACATGCATGCATTATTGCATATATATATATATATATATATATATATATATATATATATATATATATATATATATATATATATATATATATATATATATATATATATATATATATATATATATATATATATATATATATACACACACACACACACATACACACATTAACATATACACAAATACATGTATATGCACATCCACATGCATGCACATTCAAATGCATGCACATGGATGCAAATGGAAATGCATCCACATAGACATGCATGTTTCATACATATACACATGCATATACATACATTATACACATATATACACATATATATGCACATACGTACACACATATACACGTGCACACACACATGCACATACCTACATATACACATATACATGCACATACACACATATACATAGAGTTACGCATATACATGCACATACATATACACACATATACACATGCACATATACATGCACATACTCATACACACATGTACACTTACACATGCACATGCACATACTCATACACACATATACACTTACACATGCACATGCACATACTCATACACACATATACACTTACACATGCACATGCACATACTCATACACACTTATACACTTACACATGCACATGCACATACATACATATACACACACATACACATACATATACACACACATACATATACACTTAGGTACACACATATGAATAAATTATATAATTAAAGTATTAAAACACATATACACATGCACACACACATGCACATACCTACATATACACATATGTTGAAGATAAATGTACAAGCTCATTTTCATATGAGCCATGCTTGGATAAATTTACCAAATATAAAGATAAAGGAAAAGTGGAGGAAAAAAGGAAAAAATAATAAAAGAAAAAGTCTAGTCAAAATTCATGATGAGTAAGAGATACGATATCTTGCATTGTAGTTAGTAGCATGTAGTGGAGAAAGTGGTGAGTTAAGAAGGAGGCACAAACTTCTTCACATGCTCATTGGTTATAAAACTGAAGTGGGAGCACATTCAAAACAAGGAGAGAAAGAGGCAAGAGCTCCCAGTAGTCGGATCTAGCCATTTTGTCATTTTGGTTTTCCTTAGACTCCTTCCAGCCGCACGTCAGTTTGTACACAGCTGTGTTGTAGAGCTCATATCTCAGTGCATATGTAACCATTTTGTGCGTTTAAACATTCATTGGAAAGCTTATCTCGTTTACTTTCTGCATATCAAATATCTCTTTGAAAGCTTATGTATTTGTAAGATACTAGTGAAAGAATGAAGTCCAATTTTTAGTATACCTGTGTAGATAGGTAGTCTATTTTGGTCGGTTCAGTTTCCCAACCAAACATATCCAAATTGTGTGATTTTTGTCTTGTTGAAAATCCCTTGACATCTACTTTCACTGTCTCAAATATCTCATTCAGATCATTCATATTCTGTGAGATATCTGTGAGAGAGTAAAGTCCAGTTTTATAGTGTACTTATGTGTGCACGTGGTCTATCTTGGTGAGTTGAGTTTCCTGATCAAAACGCATCCAAATTACTTGATTTTTAGCTTGTTGGAAAGCTATTTGTGTCTACTATCTCTCTACCAATTATCTTGCTCAAAGGATATATATTCAGAGAGCTATTAGTCCGAGAGTGAAGCTCAGTTCTCTAGCATACTTGTGTGGACAAGTAGTTCATCTTTGTCAGTTGTGTTTCCTAATAAAAAATTGTCCAAATTAAGTTATTTATAGCTTTTTAGAAAGCTCTCTTTGTCTAATTTGATTGACTAAAGGCTCAAGTCCATTTGAGTTTTGTATTGAGAGCAGAAAGCTATCTAAGGTGCAGCTATTTGTCCAAGTGCTGGACATACAAGGGTTCACTACACACTTTCGTTGCGCATAGGAGAACTCATTTTCATAGTTGCTATCAGAGCAAACTTGGTGCTGAAGCTTTATCATGAGAGCTGGAGTTGAAGCAAAGCAAAAGAGGAGCTACAAAACAAGAGGGAGATTCACAAAGGCAAGAGCAAAGGACTATAACTATTGGAGGTAACTCTCAAAGTCTTTGATACTCTTCAATGGCTGACTTGGGTCAACAAGTAGAGAAGTTGGACAAGGATAACTATCCCGTGTGGAAGTTTAGAATGACCAACTACCTAATGGGCAAAAGCTTGTGGGGTATTGTGAGCGCAATGATGCTCAACCTCAAATCAATCAAGCTATGGCCACCGAAGTCCAAAGGAGGCAAGCAAAGAATGGGAAGAGAGGAATAGGAGAGTCATGTTCCTCATTTCGCAAGTCATTACTAATGCCATGGTAGGGCATATTCAACATCTAGAGAAAGCTAAGGATGCTTGGGAGGCTCTTGAAAGGATGTATTCAACAAATACCAAAGCTAGGAAACTTCAACTCAAGAATGAGTTGAACACAATCAAGAAAAGTTCGAGTCATCCATAGCTGAATATACTTTGAAGATTAAGGAGCTAAGCGATGCTTTAGCTTCTATTGGCAC
Organism: Ceratopteris richardii; assembly: GCA_020310875.1. NCBI lineage: Eukaryota > Viridiplantae > Streptophyta > Polypodiopsida > Polypodiales > Pteridaceae > Ceratopteris > Ceratopteris richardii. Next base: position 64,771,243 of record CM035406.1, read on the forward strand.
AACGGTTGAAGACGAAGATCTTGTGTGTTATACTCTCACTGGCTTGAGAGAAGATGAAAGATGGAAGCCTTTTATAACTTCCATTAACTTGAAAAGTTGTATATCCAGGTTTTGAACAACTAATCCCTCATCTTGTCACAGAAGAGCTTAGCTTCGGTGGTCCCAAAGGAAAGGACAGCCACAACCAAATGTTATATGCAGGTCGAGGCAAAGGAAGAAACTCAAGAGGAGGCTCAAGAGGAAAAGGAAGAGGTCACAACCACTCCAACTACAATCAAAACAATTCGGAAGACAACAAGGATGCATCAAATGCCAACACACAAGGAAGAGGTCGAGGTAGAAGTAGAGGAAGAGGCCGAAGCTCCTACAATTCTCATAAAGGTATAATATGCTATCATTGTGGTAAAGTAGGACACTATGCTAGTGATTGTTGGCTGAAGAATGGAAGACCAAAATGGAGGCAATCAAAGGAACCAAAGCAACTATGCAAGCACCTCAAGTGAAGGAAGCAAGGACACACTACTTGCAATGAGACATGAGTATAGAAGCTCTTGTGAAGATGACAAGAAATGGTACATTGATTCAGGTTGTAGTAACCATATGTCATGCCAAGGAAGTTTGTTCACTAATCTACAGGTACCAAGTGGAAAAAGGATGTGTTGAAACAGGTGATGATACTCAACACATGATTGAATATATTGGAGATATAAGGCTTGGAGATACAAGTAAAAGCAAAGGTACTATCTAATGTTCTTCATGTTCCTACAAGTTCAAAGAACTTGATTTCAGTAGGACAAATGGTAGAGAAGGGTTATCATGTCATATTCAATCAGAATGGGTGCTTCATAAAGAATCCAAAGAAAGGCTTCAAGGTCATTGCTCGAGGTAGAAGAGAAGGAAGGATGTTCACTTTGAATGTCCAACATCCACATGGAAAGGTCATATACATTCAATGTGGGAACAGAAGATTTCAGAGCTGGACTTATGGCACAAAAGAATAGGACACATCAACTTCCAAAGCTGAAGGATATGAGCAAACATGAAGTGGTAAGAGGTCTTCCAAAATTTAATAGCATTGGACTACATGAGTTATGTGAAGCTTGTCAACTAGGAAAGCAAACGAGGCAGCCATTCAGAGGAGCAATTATGTGGCTCCAAATGTCTTGGACTTGATACATACGGATGGTATGGGGACCAACCCAAGAGGCATCAATGGCTGGTAATGAGATTTTTTGTCACCATTCATTGATGATCAATCAAGAAAGGTATGGCTGTTTTGTATGAAGCAAAAATCAGAGGTGTTTTCTATATTCAAAAGATTCAAAGCTGAAAGTTGAAAAGGAAACAGGAAGGTCTATCAAACACCTTAAGGTCCGATGGTGGAGGAGAATACTTCTCCAAAGAATTTTGAGATTTTCTACAAGAGAATGGGATCAAAAGGCAATTCACTTGTAGGTATACACCACAACAAAATGGAGTAGCTGAGAGGAAAAATAGGCAAATTGCTGAAATTGCAAGATGCATGCTCAACGAGATGAAGGTACCATTGTACTATTGGGCTGAAGCTACCACAACCGCCATTTACTTGATGAATAGGTGCACAACATCGGGAATACATCACTTGACTCCAGAAGAGGTATATTCCGGTAAGAAACTTGATCTTACACACCTCAAAGTGTTTGGATGTGTTTGCTTTGTTCACATTCCACAAGAAGTTAGAACAAAGATGGAACCAAGGTCAGAAAAATGCATTTTCATCGGCTACTCGATGGAGCAAAAAGGATACAAGTGCTACAACCCTAGAACAAAGGAATTAAGAGTCTTGCGAGATGTGGTCTTTGATGAACTAAGACCATGGTATGAAGATAAAGGAAAGGAAAAGGTTCTTGAAGAAGATTGTGATGATTATGCAGGAACAAATCAAAGAGAAGCTCAACAATCAAGCACAAAGGCTTCAGGTCCAAAGGCATCTACATCAAATGAAGAATGTTCAACATGGAGTGGGAGTCATTCTTTGTCTCCAAATTCAGCTCATAGTAGAGCTGAAGAAGCAAGTGCTACTCCAAATAGTGAGGTAGATGCAAGTGAAGAAGAATATGAAGAGGTAATCACTCCGATGGTAAAGTTGAATAGGTTAAAGAAGCAACTTCTAAAGGCAATGAAAGAAGATCTTCAAGGACAAGGTATCCAACTCAAAGGTTGAGTTATGATAGTTTTATGGCGACACATTTTGCATACATGATGCAGGTTATCAAAGACAAAGAGCCTGAGACATATGAAGAAGCTTGCACACAAAAGGAATGGAAGCAAGCTATGAAAGAGGAGATCAAAGCCCTCAAAGATAATCACACATGGGAGCTAGTGCCAAAGAAAGAAGGTATGAAGATTGTTCCAAACAAATGGGTGTTTAAAGTAAAGAGGAATGTTGATGGTTCACTAGCTAGATATAAAGCTAGATTAGTTGCCAAAGGATTTAAACAAACAGAAGGCATAGATTATGATGAAGTTTTCAGCCCTGTTGCAAAGATGGGCACTATCAGAACCTTAATAGCAATTGGTGCTTCAAGGAGATGGCCATTATATCAACTCGACATCAAAAATGCCTTTCTCAATGGAGAACTACAAGAAGAGGTATACATGAGTCAACCGGTTGGATTTGAAGATGAAAACCATCCAGATTTTGTTTGCAGGTTGAAGAAGGCACTTTATGGCTTGAAGCAAGCACCAAGAGCATGGAATCAGAGATTGGTAGAGTATCTAACTAAGTATTGATGGGGGAAGTATCTCAACCCCTAAGCAACGATGAAGCGCGAATGACCTCCACAGGTATCCTTCTTTGACCTCTGCACACCAAAAATGCTCTTACTCAGAGCTTATGCAGAGAACTCCAGTGAGCTTTTGTAGACCTATAGTAGACACCAAGGGCTTTCCAACAAAACAAATTTCACTTGAAATGGATGCTTACACAAAGAGAAACAATGTCTACAACATGAGCTAGTTGAATGCTCACAACTGCTAGTCAAGCAGAGACCTCACTTCACTCCAGCAAACTTTTCTCAGAGATTATACAGAGAATGAATCTCAAACTTGGGTCAACTTTAGAGCACTCTAATAGCTACCCAATGACACCAAAATCATAGCAAATGGATACATAGAGAAGGAGAACCAGCCCTTACAACAGAGAGCAAAATATTTCCAACAGAGCCTACACAAAGAGAGAGATATCAATCACACAACTTCACTAAAATGAATGTTGCTCCCAGCTTACTTAGAGAATGCTCCAGAGAATTGGTAAGCATAAAATAGACTCTTATAGCTATCCAATGAGACAAGAATTACATCAAATGGATACCATATGAGGGAGAACCAATGCTAACAACTCAGGGGTAGAGAGTTGCAACACTGCTTGCGCACACACATAGATATGCCTACTAAAAGAAAACAAACAAGCAAGCAAGGGGGTTGCTTAAGCAAGGGGCTTGCTTATCACAACTCCAGCACTTAGTGCTCACTTTACATGAGCTAAAACCCCAAGAAGATGGCCCAAAAGAAGTCGGGATACATGCTCCTTTTATAGTGAGAGGTGTGCCCCTAAAATCTAGGAACTACCTTTCCAAATCAGCCTCCTAACTTGGAGGAATTAGTTGAGATGACTTGGGGAGTGGTTGAGTGACTTTTCTTGATGGAATCTCGTGGCTTTTGGCTTCCTTTGATTGCTCCACATGTCCATAAAAGATTCCCCACGAATTTTTAGCTTGAAGCTTGACTTTTAACAAGTATGGATACAATCCAAGTAGTGCAGATCCTTCGTTGTACATGAAGAAGGAAGAAAATAGAGAGTTATATATTTGCATATATGTTGATGACCTCCTCATAACAGGAAACGATTACAGGGATTAAAGATATCAAAAGGAAGCTTGGTAAGGAGTTTAAAATTTCAAATCTTGGAGAGCTGAAATATTTTTTAGGAATTGAAGTTGTTTATGGAAAGAGTGGCATCTACTTGATGCAAAGGAAGTACTTGTTGAATGTTCTTTTCAGATTTGGAATGAGTGAATGCAAACCACTCACTCAACCCATGGACACAAATACAAAGATTTGTTCAAATGATGGAGAACCATTGGAAGATGTAACGGCATACAGAAGCATTGTAGGATCATTGATCTATGCAAACATTACAAGACCTGATTTGTCTTATGTTGTTGGTGTACTTTCTCAGTTTATTCAAGCCCCGACAAGTGAACACTTAAATTCAGCCAAGAGAGTGTTGAGATACATAAAGCATACAGTTAATCATGCTTTGTTTTACAAGTTTGATGAAGAACTGCAGGTCAAAGGCTTTAGTGATGCTGATTGGGCAGGTTCAAAGGAAGATAGAAGATCAACCTCAGGTTATGTGTTCATGATAGGAAGCAAACCTATCACATGGAGCTCAAAGAAACAACCTACTGTTGCACTTTCATCTATGGAGGCTGAATATAGAGGACTAGCTTTTGCCACATGTGAAGCAATGTGGATTAAAAAGCTTTTGGATGATCTTGGAGTGCAAGTTAGAACCATCCCTATATACGGTGATAACATGTCAAGTATTTACTTGGCAAGCAATCCTATGTTTCATGCAAGGAGCAAGCACATAGAGGTCCACTACCACTATGTAAGGGAGAAGGTGCTGAGCAAAGATGTGGAGGTAAAGTTCTTCAGAACCAAAGAGTAAGTTGCAGATATGTTTACAAAGTTCTTGGATGCTTCTAAACTCAAAGGTTTCAAGGATGTGATAAATTTGAAGGACATGGATGAAGATATCTCCCAAATGAGCTTGAGGGGGAGTGTTGAAGATAAATGTACAAGCTCATGTTCATATGAGCCATGCTTGGATAAATTTGCCAAATATAAAGATAAACGAAAAGTGGAGGAAAAAAGGAAAAAATAATAAAAGAAAAAGTGTAGTCAAAATTCATGATGAGTAAGAGATACGATATCTTGCCTTGTAGTTAGTAGCATGTAGTGGAGAAAGTGGTGAGTTAAGAAGGAGGCACAAACTTCTTCACATGCTCATTGGTTATAAAAGTGAAGTGGGAGCACATCAAAACAAGGAGAGAAAGAGGCAAGAGCTCCCATTAGTCAGATCTAGCCATTTTGTCATTTTGGTTTTCCCTTAGACTCCTTCTAGCCGCACGTCAGTTTGTACACAACTCTAATGCAGAGCTCATATCTCAGTGCATATGTAACCATTTTGTGTGTTTAAACATTCATTGGAAAGCTTATCTCATGTACTTTCTGCATATCAAATATCTTTTTGAAAGCTTATGTAGTTTGTGAGATATCAGTGAAAGAGTGAAGTCTAGTTTTTTAGTATACCTGTGTAGATAGGTAGTCTATTTTGGTCGGTTCAGTTTTCCAACCAAAACATATCTAAATTGTGTGATTTTTGTCTTGTTAGAAAGCCCTTGGCATCTACTTTTACTGTCTCAAATAACTCATTCAGATCATTCATATTCGGTGAGATATATATGAGAGAGTAAAGTCTAGTTTTATAGTGTACTTATGTGTGTAGGTGGTCTATCTTGGTGAGTTGAGTTTCCTCATCAAAACTCATCGAAATTACTTGATTTTTAGCTTGTAGAAAAGCTATTTGTGTCTACTTTCTTTGTACCAAATATCTTTCTCAAAGGATATATATTCAGAGAGCTATTAGTCCGAGAGTAAAGCTCAGTTCTTCAGCATACCTGTGTGGACAGGTAGTTCATCTTTGTCAGTTGTGTTTCCTAATCAAAACTTGTCCAAATTAAGTTATTTATAGCTTGTTAGAAAGCTCTCTTTGTCTACTTTTATTGAATAAAGGCTCAAGTCCATTTGAGTTTTGTATTGAGAGCAGCAAGCTATCTAAGGTGCAGCTATTTGTCCAAGTGCTGGACATACAAGGGTTCACTACACACTTCCGTTGCGCATAGGAGAACTCATTCTCCACAACATATCCATGCACATACACACATATACACATAGAGTTATACATATACATGCATATACATATACATGCATATATATAGACACACACATACACATGCACATGCACATGCATATACTCATACGCACATATATACTTATACATGCACATGCACATACATACATATACACACACATACACATGCACATACATACATATACACACACATACATATACACTTAGGTACACACATATGAATGAATGATATAATAAAAGTATTAAAACACATATACACATGCACACACACATGCACATACCTACATATACACATATACATGCACATACACACATATACACATAGAGTTACACATATACATGCACATACATATACACACACATACACATTCACATGCACATACATACATATACACACACATACACATGCACATACATACATATACACTACATACATATACACTTAGGTACACACATATGAATGAATTATATAATGAAAGTATTAAAACACATGCTTAATATAAACAATAATAACAATCAATAGAACAAAACCCTTCATTACTTAATACACATAATTCAAAACATAATTGAAATAAAAAATATATAGATAATATATATATATATATATATATATATATATATATATATATATATATATATACATATAATCCAATGTCATAATCAACTAAAATCCTAATAATCATCATCATCATTAGCAATATCATGATCATCCTGATCTTCCTCATCCTCATCGTCATGATCACCCTGTGACGATCGAGATCGTCCCTCCTGTGTCTGTCTCTCCACCTCATCCATATTTGTCTCTCCATAATACTCCTGTATTACATATAACAAACATAGATAAATAAAACAATTAAACCATTCATAAAAGTAAAATAATTATATAAAATTTAAAAATACTCACAAAGGCATCAGGATGATCTTGCATATACTCGCTCAAACGCCGATATCCAAAATGTGTAGCATACTCGATCTCATCTTTCGTAGGATATCGGCCATAATCCTTCCGCTGCAATGAAACAAATAAAAAACATTAGTTACTTGCATTCTAACTAAAATAAAAAATATACTCACAATAACACATATACTTACAAATGTAGCTACAAAACCATTATGGCCCATTTGGCTTAGGTGCGATGTGTGGCCCGACTCCACTCTCTTCTTTGCAATAGCCTGTTTATTCAAGAAAAAAATACATAAATTAAATGTAAAAAATTACTAAAATATATAAAAATTATAAATATAAACTATTAATTTGTGTACCTTCTGGTGAGGAAATGACTCCTGAAGACGTAGCTGTCTACGAAAAAACTGCCACAACTCAGGTGGTATGTTAGCTCGCCTCTTATTTTTTTCGACCATACAATATCTCCTGTTAATTTAATCTCAAACAGAAAAAAAATCAGAATACATACACATATATACACACACATACACATACACATATCCACATACACATATATATGCAAACATATACACATATATATATGTATACATATAGACATATACATACATATAACATAAACACACATATAGATATCCACATATATACGTACACACACATGCATGCATATACACTCATTCATACAAAATACATGCATTTATCCCACAATAATGTGTAGTGTATATGTGAATATATGTGTATGTGTAAATGTGTATATGTGAATATATGTGTATGTGTAAATATATATATGTGAATTTTTTGTGTATGTAGATAATCAGATTATTAATATCAAATAACATTATTTGTAGATTCTGATCAATCAGATGGAACTCCACCACCTCCCATGCAACGACTTCACATGTGTCCTTCGATAGGAATTATGATGAATTTTACTATGAAGAGCATATTATATGTTGGTGTAACTCTTGTTATGGCACGTATCGAAGACCACGATTGGAATGTATTGAACATGAGGCAGAGTATGGTACTTTTGAGCATGCACCATCACCTAGTCAACGTGATAATGCTTGGGTATGTATTATATATATATATATATATATATATATATATATATATTAATGTCATTATTTTATTTAAAAACCATATATAAAATCAAATTATTGTTGATATACAGGAATACTTGCTCGATGATGATAATTTTTCTCATAATGTTAATATACCTCATACACGTCATGGACTTGCTGTTCATCAATTACAAGCAGAGGTTTCTAGAAATCCTCTACCTCCTAGTTTAGAGAATGAAACGGCTGGAGATTATCCATTTCCAGCTCGTGATCGTTCTTTAGTACAAACATATGATAGAGAAGATATGGAGGATGGAATAGAGGACAACTTCCTTTAGATGGAGAGGTTTTCAACTTTTGGGGTAATCACTATATGATTGCTCCATCCACTATTACTAATGCTGGTCGTGGTCTCTTTATTGTAGAGGATTCGTATGTGCCTCTGAACTCTGAAATCACTCTCATGTCATTTTGTGGTCCTATATATGGATGGGGAGATTGGCATTGACTTTCACGTTATGTTCAAAGCATGAGTACTTATGGAATATGCTTGAATGCAGCATTCCTTACTAGTAGAAGGATTTTACATGTAGAAAATGAAAGACTATATATTGATGGAAGACCTTACACACATGGAAATATAGCAGGTTTAATAAATAGTAGTGGATGGTTACATAATAGTTCAAGGACTAATTGCACATTTGAGGAGCGTGAAAATAGTCATGAATCACCATACATGAGTAGAGATGTATCAAGATACATACTATCCTAAACTATCTCCAAGATATTGTTGTCCTTTCGATATTTTTAGAATGGTAGGGACTTTGACTTATGAGTTAAAGCTTCCAAAAGAATATCTATTTCACCCAGTATTTCATGTTAGTAGATTAAAAATAACACTCATTGAATAAGAGAATCTTGTATCTCCAGCTACAATAGTTGAACCTATCTCACTTCACATCCCTCATGAAATAGAGAAAATATCATGCACACAAGATAAAAAAGACTAGGAATCATTTATATCAAGAGTTCCTAGTTAATTGGAAGAATGGGATAGAAGAAAATGCCACTCTGGGATGAGTAACTTCCATCAATAAAAGATTTCCCTCTTTTCCAACTTTAAGTTAGAAAATGAGGAAAATCTTTGAAAATGATTCGATGATTGACGAGATTGATCATGGTGCATAGAGGAATACTCCACATATTATGTCTACACACATTTTCAAGGAGAAATGTGTATAGTTAGGGGTTATTTGCATGGGTTCCAAAGGTATAGGGCCCTTGGGTTTCCTAGAGAAACTCATGGGAAACCTTTGAAGAACCCTTGGGTTTTATTTGTGAACCCTTGGGAATTGTATTTAAATGGAAATTTTGGAAGCTTAAGATTTTTATCCTAATTTATGGAGCTTTATTATCTGAATAATTCAAGTTAAGACTCCTTGACGGTATACCTCCAACTCTAGAGCTCTTCACTTAAGAAACCATGTGATTTTCAAGTGATCCCATGCGATTCCATGTGAGCCTATGTGAATGCTTGACCTAGAAACCCATGTGAAGAACCCTTCTTGGTGAATCATGTGACTTGGACATATGGCAAGCTTAGACCACATAAGCTAGAGGTATTTATATGGGTGGAGTTGGAAGGAAGGAGACATACTCTCACTCTCAAAAGGTGGCAATTATCTTCAATGTTTCTGAATCTTTACAACAAGAATCAAATATCATCTCTCATTTTTAGGATTTCAACAAGCTTTTTCCTTCTTCCACGGTCCATCTATAGAGTTTTTGACAAAAAGAATGGTTGAAGGACTCATTAGGAGGGAGCTCTTACACAAGATACTATCTAGAACTTGGAGTGTAAGCCATCTTTCCTATCCCCTTAAGTATTGGGAATTGTCCACAATACCTAGGAGATAGTTTTGGAAAAGGTACCATCTTCATGGTTTCAAACCTAGAGAGAACTCTAAGATAATCTTTATCTCCTACCTCAAAGTTGATTTATCTCCTTTGAGGGTTACCATATGCTCTATCCCTATCTTGAGCTCTCCTAATGATCTCCTTAGCAATCCTAGAATATCATTCATCTCTTCCAAGGAGCATCACCGATGCTCCTAGTCAAAAAGAAAGATGGCTCTATGTGATTGTTCATCAATTATAGAGCAATCCTAGAATATCATTCATCTCTTCCAAGGAGCATCACCGATGCTCCTAGTCAAAAAGAAAGATGGCTCTATGTGATTGTTCATCAATTTCCAATGCCTAGGTTGGATGATATATTTGATCAATCACTAAGCTTGATTTAAGATCCAGATATCACTTGATAATGATAAAAGCAAAATATTTACCTAAAACTAACTTTTAGAATATACATGGGAATTATGAGTTTTTGTTGATGCTAGTTGGTCTTATCAATGCTCCTTCCATGTTAATGACACTCATAAACAATGTGTTACGAACTTATTATGAAAGTTTGTGATTGACTCTCTAGATGACATTTTGATCTACATTAGGTCAAAAGAAGAAACCTTGGAACACTTACAACAAGTCTTCCAAGTGCTAAGGTAAAATTCACTCTTTGCTAAGGAGTCGGAGTGTGAATTTTCCAACAAGAGATTAGATATCTTGTTGATATAATGTACAAACATGTGGGTCCTAAGAAAGTACGATTATGCTTTCGGCATATGTAAATGAAAATAAAAATAATTGGGAAGATTCCCTACATATAGTATATTTTGCATATAGTAGTGCCAAGCACTCTTCCACTAGGCATAGTACATTTATGCTTTTGTTTGGGTAGTCAAGAGCTCCTTATGCAATAGGTTTGGAGTAAGAGAAAGTCCAATTTGTAAAGGACTTCTTGGAAGAGATGAATGATATGCTCACACTTGCTAAGGAAAACATTAGGAGATCTCAAGCTAATAGGGATAAAGTCTATGCTAACCAAAAATTAACTTTGAGGTATGAGAGCAAGTCTATCATATAGTTCCCTCTAGGTCTGAAACCATGAAGATGGGACTTCTCCAAAACTATCTCCTAGGTATTTTGGATCATTCGCAATACTTAAGAGAATAGGTAAGACTCCAACTTCTAGAGAGTGTCCAGATCATCCAATATTCCATATGAGCTTGCTTAAGAAAAGACTAGGTGCACTTGATAGTCTCATTCTAGATAGTGAGGTAGTAGCACCTATTTTTGTTCAATGTATTCCACATGATCTTGAGAGCATACATGCACTCAAGGGAAACGAAAAAGGAGTTACTTCTATAAAGAGTTCTTAGTAAAGTGATGCAATTACTTGATTCTTCCTTTTTCTCACCTATGTCCTCCAATACTATTTTTGAGGAAAAATTGGTCTTAAGGAGAATGAAATGTTATATGTTTAGAGTTGTGGACCTCTTCTTATGTGAGTAGCACATGATTGCCATGCGGCAATCATGTGAACACTCAACTAGGTGAATGCATGGAGAAAGGGGGAGATCTAGAGGAGGGAGTCCGATGGTGGGGAGGATAATCAAGCAACATCTCTCATGTTTTGTCTTTCCATAAGCTTAGTCATTCTCACACAATCCGTGTGGATTTTTTGACAAAAAGAAAGCCTCAAGGACTCATTAGGAGGGAGCTTTTGTAGAAAGTTATGCATCATTTTATCATGCTATGACTTTTCCTACACAATGATGTGTAGATAGGAAACCAAATGAAGCTGGGTGGGGAGGATGAATATCATAATTTGCATTTGAAACTCTTAATAAATACTTAAAATTTTTATTTGAGATACTAAATTTGGCTCGTTTATCTTATGCCTTAAAAAATCTTACATTCACAATACAATAGTAAGACTCATCCAAAATGAAGATCCAAGTCAACATTTTAACATAAATTCATGTCACCATGACAAGAGAGCTATCACTAAGACAGGAGAATAACCCTTATTCAAGAAAATTTTGGACAAATGAGATAGTATAGTATTTATTTACAATGGATAGTTCAACATCTAAACCTTCACAAATATATTTTAGTTAAGTTACTTTCAACTATCTCTAGAAATGAAACACTTAAATTAGTTTCAACCATCTCTAGATAGTAAACCGAGTGAAGGTGGGTGAGGAGGATGGATATCACAATTTGCATTAAAACTCATACTAAATGCTTATCAATTCTAGTTTTAGACCATGAATGAGATCCTAAATTTGGTTCAATTATCATACTCCTTAAAATAGTCTACATTCACCATACCATAGTAAGTTTCATCCGAATTGAAAATCCAAGTCAAAATTTTAATGGAAATTCATGTAACTAAGACAAGAGACCTCTCAATAAGATAAGAAAATAAGAGTTAATCAAGAAAATTTTGGACACATGAGATAGCATAGTATTTATTTACACCACATAGGTCAACATCCTTGGCTATATTTCTCTAAGTGTTATGTAGCCTGTCCAGGTCCTGTGTGGTATCAGGTTCTTTGTACTTGTGGTGGGGCCCCTGCCCTTTGTACATCCATACATTTAATCTTTAATTCATACTTCTTGTTTCTTCAAAAAAAAAATCAATTAATGAAACACTTAAATTACTTTCAACTATCTCTAGAGCGATGATGATTGGCCAATGGATCTACGATAAAAGCATCAACCCAAACTTCATATGTCTTCAAGAGATCAAAATCGACAGAGAGGAAGTACAAAAGAGACTTAAGTGTATTTTGTCGTCCCATGTATGGCTCTCCCCCACACACCCTAGGGGAAATGTTGGCATGGCTATCGGTATCAGTATAAGTTGGCGCACTAGAATTGTGGACCCTCTTACCGACCAAAACCATTGGTGGGTTGGTGCTTCTTTTGGTGTTCATCTACAGTTTTCCATCTTCTCCTTATATGCTCCTAATACCATCTCGAAAAGAATTTCCACTTGGCAATCATTGGATTCTTTGTCCCTCAACGTGATTCTTTTTGGAGACTTTAATATGGTGGAGGTCCTTTTCGATAGATGGGGAAGGAAGGGATGGGTGATTGATGGGCAGGAGAAGGAAGTTTGGGACCAAGTCAAGTTACACCTTGATCTGGTAGAGATCAAGGATGATGTTGGTTTCTTTTGGTCAAACCTCCATAATGGTGTTTTTTTGCAAAAAGTCAGGCTCGATAGGAGCTCTATCTCACAAAATATCATCAACAAATGGTGCCCCCCTTCCCTCTCCCAAAGTCTAGACCGGGTTGTCTCTGATCACTACCCGATTGTGGTTATCTTTAGGCCAATCATCAGTCTTAGGAAAGCCCCTTGGTTTCATGCCAATCTGACCATTTTCTTTGTCCCCTCAATCTAGCTTGAGATTACTATGGCTTGGAATAGGGCCTTTGCCTCCTTCTCCTCGTCGGTCAAGTGTCGGAGGAGGTCACCCTGAGGGTCTGAGATGGCACAATGACAATAGCCTTGAGAAAATTCCACGATTGAAGGAGGTTGTGGAATTTCATGTTACACTCAATAAGAAGTGTTATCTGGATTGGTTAGGCTAGAGATGGGACTTTAATTTCCAATCCCTTTGGCACCCCTTCATTGAGATAAAAAGGTATGTGCTTATGTGGAAAATCCTACACCATGGAATCTGGACCAATGTAAAAGCTAACAAAATTTGTGGGGTCCCCCCATGGTGCAAACGATGCCTTCGTGGCATGGAAGACTTGGGACACCTCTTCTATTCGTGCCCCAAATCAATATTGATGTGGGAGCCCTGGAGAATCATGTTGTTACAGGGATAAATCAATTGGAAGCAAGCTTTGGAGGGTGAAGCAATTGGATGTTCCTCAGCATTGTGGAATGCTATAAGAGGGGATACTCTATGGGAAATATGGAAAGAGAGGTGTGCAACAAACTTTGGAAGCCCTCCTAAAGAATGGTTTATCGAAAAATCTCTTTTCCTTTTAGGCAAAAGTATTCCAATTGTAAAAAGCCCCCCCTTTAGACATCATAGAGTGTTCTTCCTAGATAGCAACAAGATCAAAACTAAGTGGGCCCCACATGAGGGGGACAAGAGTGTTATCAAACTTCTTTGTAAAATTATCTAGTAATCTTTAAGCTGCCCTTTCTTTGTGAGATACAGGGGATCCCATGGGTGTTAGGCCCATTCACTTGTATAGTTGTAATTTCTATCAATAAAAGTTTGGAAGAGTAGGCTTTCTTGAACTTCCCTTTAAATAAAAATTAAAAATAGAAAGTTCTCTAAAAATAAAATGTTGAAATAATATTCTTCTAGCTTTTACGCTAGTGACAAGAAATTAATAAGCGCTGATTCATTAAGAGTGTCAAACAGACTGCATGTAAATAGGTGTTCAGGTTACAAATTTTAGACCTATGGAGTGAACATGGGCACTACAACATATCAAGGGCATACCGATGTTCTGCATACTGATAGTCATGCGTAGGCATCAGTATGACGGTCGAAAAACTTTGGAAAACTGACTAGGCAATGTACGCGTCGCTACACGTGCATCGATATGCACGTCGGTATAAGCATAGGTAAAAGTGTCGGTAAATTACTGGAAACTATCGACGCTCATATCGACATAGTGTTTTAACCGGGCCCGAGAGCAAAAAATCGATATTCATCGCATTTTGAAATTGGACCTGCTACTGTCGAATTTCCACGTGCGAGCAACATCTCTCTGTTTCTCACACACACTCTCTCTCTCTCTCTCTCTTTATGCAAACCTCTCTATTTTCCTAGATCTGAAGTTTTGGTAAGTATATCGTAAATTCTTTCTTTATGTTTTTCCTTTTCTGATATCTTTTCTCTTTAGTTTTGCAAGAGATTTTGGCATCACGTATTTGGTAATTCGACGAAGGACAACTTTAAGTGGATTCTGAGGACAACGATTCAAACAATTACATCAATGTAAGTGATTGTTTCGTTTTTTATTGACATAGAGAGAGAGAGAGAAAGAGAGAGAGACAGAGAGAGAGAGAGAAAGAGAGAGAGATGAAAGAAAAAGAGAGATCTAAAGAGAGAGAGAGAGAGAGATCTAGAGAGAGAGATAGATCTAGAGAGAGAGATGAAAGAAAGAGAGAGATCTAGAGAAACATAAAGAGATATATATATATATATATATATATACATATACATACACACTCACATATGTATACACACACACATGCATATGCATACACACATGCATATGCATACACAAACACACACATGCATACACAAATACGCACATGCATATGCATACACACATGCACATGCATATACATATACATATACACACATACACAAATGCTATGGATACAAATGCATATGCATACACACATGTATATGCATACATACATGCATACACACATGCATATGCATATACATACACATGCATATGCATACACACATACACAAATTTATACAGATACACACATAAACACATACACACATACACACATACACAATGCATATGCATACACACATGCATATGCATACACAAATGCATATACATACACAAATGCATATGCATACGAATGCATATGCATATGCATACACAAATGCATATGCATACACACATGCATATGCATACACACATGCATATGCATACACAAATGCATATACATACACAAATGCATATGCATACACACATGCATATGCATATACATACATGCATACACAAATACACACATGCATATGCATACACAAATGCATATGCATACACACATGCACATGCATATCCATACACACATGCATATGCATACACACATGCATACGCATACACACATGCATATGCATACACAAATGCATATATACACATGGATATGCATATGCATACACAAATGCATATGCATACACACATGCATATGCATACACACATGCATATGCATACACACATGCATATCCATACACACATGCATATGCATACACAAATGCATACGCATACACAAATACATATGCATACACACATGCATATACATACACACATGCATATACATACACAAATGCATATGCATACACACATGCATATGCATACACAAATGCATATGCATACACACATGCATATACATACACATGCATATGCATACACAAATGCATACACTACAAGAAATAGGGGGGCGTAGCGACACCCCCGAATTGAAAAAAAAACGGGTACCGTCGCTTATGCGACGCTGGCGTCGCATAAGCGACGGTCAATTTTTCGATTTTTTTTTCAAGCGACAGACGTCGCATAAGTGATGCTAGGATCGCTTATGCGACACTAAATTAATAGCGTTGCAAAAACCGAGAGATTTGGACGTGAAAGACCAAGAAGAGACCGAGAGAGAGAGAGAGAGCGCGCACGAGAGAGACAGAGAGACAGAGAGAGAGAGAGAGAGAGAGAGAGAGAGAGAGAGAGAGAGAAAGAGAGAGAGAGAGAGAGAGAGAGAGAGAGAGACGCATCTACTTGCAAGGTATGCGCACACACACACACACACTTACACACACATACATATGCATACACACACACATATACACACATAGACACACACACACATACACATAGACACACACACACACATACACACAAATACACACACATATACACACATACACAAATAATGTTGCATACACACATGCACACATAATGCATACACATGCACACACATATACACATACATATACACACACACACATACACACATATACACACACACATAGACACACATATACACACATACACACACATATATGCATATACACACACATAGAGAGACATGCACACACATACACATACATGCATACATAATGCATATGCATATGCGTACATCGATACATACTTACATGCATACACACACATGTGCATACATAATGCATATGCATATGAGTACATACATACATACTTACATGCATACACACGCATATGTGCACATAGACACATACACACACATAGACACATACACACACATAAACACATACACACACATATGCATACACATACACACACATAGACACATACACACACATAAACACATACACACACATAAACACACATATGCATACATAATGCATACACACACATATGCATACATACATGCATACACATACACACATAGACACATACACACATAGACACATAGACACATAAACACATACACACACATACACACACATATGCATACATACATGCATACACATACACACACATACGCATACACATACGCATACACATACACATACACATACACACACATAGACAGATACACACACATAAACACATACACACACATACACACACATATGCATGCATAATGCATACACACACATACACACACATATGCATACATACATGCATACACATACACCACATAGACCCATACACACACATAGACACATACACACACATAAACACATACACACTCATAGACACACACACATACACATAGACGTGCACACACATACACACATATACACACACACACATACACACATACACACATTATGATGCATTCACACACATACACATGCATACACACATAGACACACATATACACACACACATACACACATACACACACATATATGCATACACACAGATAGAGAGACATACACACACATACACATACATGCATACATATGCATACATAATGCATATGCATATGCATACATACATACTTACATGCATACATACACATACATAATGCATACACACACATATATGCATACATAATGCATACACACATACGCACACCTATGCATACATACATGCATACACATACACACATAGACACATACACACACACATAGACACATACACACACATAAACACATACACACTCATAGACGCATAGCGACACATACACATAGACACACACACATACACACACATATACAAAAACACATACACACATAGACACATACACACATAATTATGCATACACACACATACACATGCATACACATACATATGCATACATACATGCATACACATACACACATAGACACATACACACACATAGACACATACACACATAAACACATACACACTCATAGATACACACACACATACACACACATATACACACACACATACACACACATACACACATAGACACATACACATGCATACACACACATACACATGCATACACACATACAGACACATATACACACACATACACACATACACACACATATATGCATACACACACACATAGAGAGACATACACACATATACACATACATGCATACATATGCATACATAATGCATATGCATATGCATACAATGTACATACATACAATGTACATACATACTTACATGCATACATAATGCACATGCATAGTTTTTTTTCTTGAAATGTAAATAAGAATGGAACCCCCTTACCTGATAATACCTCATCTGCTATTTTTTAAGGAGACTCGTTGGTCCATGCACATGGAGCTTCTTCATGAACTCTTTCAAGGTACTCACTAACGTAATACATGCACTCTTCAAGCATCCAACCCTTTGCCATGGATCCTTCTGGTTTTGCTCTTTGTCGCACATAACCTTCTAATACTCCCATAAATCGCTCGACCCAAAACATCCATCGAGTGTTGACAACACCTGCAATCTCTATTTCATCTACAAGATGGACTAATAAATGAACCTGGATATCAAAAAATGAAGTAGGAAGTTCTTTCTCCATCAAACATAGTAGCTCTTTGCATTCACGTTTTTTTTGTGGGATTGAGTTTTTGTCAATCTCTTTGGATGTAATCCACCTATACATATCATAAAAACAATTATAAAGAAGTTAATTAAAAAATAAAAGATATACAATATTCATACATATTAAATATAAAAGTATCATAATTACCTTATAAGTGATCCAAGACGATAGATCACATCTCGTACTCCTTTCGTTGTACATCCATCGATAACCAAAGGTAAAATATGTTTCAAAAAGTTATGCAACTCATGGGTCTTTAACCCAGATAAGCTCTTAATCCATAGTAAACATGTTTTGAAAAGATGCTCCATATCCTGGAGTCTTAATCAATTGAATTCTATTGTTGATAGTCTATATCTCTTTTGTTGTAAGTACCCAAGGAGCAGGTGTATAAGTCGTTTCTTGTCGATGTCTATCAAAAACTGGCCATAAATTTGGTTTGGATTTTTTATCTTTCAAATCATTCCTTGATGTTGTGGTATCTTTTAGTCCAAGAAGATGCTGCCATAGTGAATAACCAATATTTTTTAATATATGCATAGGATCAAGAAGATGACATACTTTTAACTCTTTCCAATACTCCAAAGAATACCATATTGATATGTTCTCTGCGAGTGCCAATTTTCCTTTACCTCTGTTCACATACTCATTATCTGAATCATCACTGAAGATTTCTACTTCTAGATCTATCAGAGGTCCATCTGTCCATTTTTTATACCAATCCATAGGCATCATAGGTTTTGGACACTGGCTTGTTTCAAGCTTTCCATTAAAAGGTATCGCTTCTCTTTTAGATCTTAATGGATGATCATCAGGCAAGAATCGTCGATGTCGAAGATAAATATTTTTGTTGAGATTCTTACTATAGATTGATCTCAACCAATCACCACAATATGGACAAGCTTTATAACCCTTAGTAGATATTCCTGCATCATGGAAAATGATAAAAATATCATCAGATTAAATCATATTTATTTACATGCATATTGAATAAAAAAATTACATCAATACGTGAACAAACACCATATCTTGGAAAATCGTGAATAGTCCAAGCCACAATACCACGAACCGTAATATGTCTTTCATTGATGCTTTTCGATACATCAATGACATTAATACCTCTCCATAACTCTTGAAGACCGTCAATGAGAGGAGCAAGATATATATTCATATCTTTAACTTGTCTTTTGCCTGGGATTAAAAGTGAAAGCATTAAATGTTCCTTTTTAATGCTAAGATATGGCGGAAGTTTGTAGTTTATGACTACCACTGGCCATGTTGACCATTTACTGGATTTCATGGAGAATGGATTAACCCCATCTAATGCAACTCCTAACTTTAGTATCTATGGATTTTGTGCAAATTCAGGCCATGTAGAATCAATATGCTGAAAAGCAACATTATCATGAGGAATTCTGATTATTCCATCAGTACTTTTGTGATCATGTCCCCAAGTCAAAAGCTTTGATAATTCGGGGCTTTGAAACATATGTCTAATCCATGAAGCCAATGGAAAATGTCTCAATACCTTTTTTGGGATTTTACCTTCTTCGCCCTTATATCGAGGAGATTGACATTTGGGACATGTCAAAGAGTCTGCATATTCACCTCTATATAAAATACAATCGATAGGACATGCATGTATACATTGATAATCTATACCAAGATTGTTGATTATCTTCTTCATTTCATCATGTGAGGTAGGAAGAATATTCTGACTTGGTAAAAACTTATCAGATAATAACCTATAACTTTATCAGAAAAAGATATATTGAAAAAAGTAAATAAATAAATATACATATATATATGCATATAATTTTATATATGTGTATGCTTATGTGCATCTTTCAAAATATTCACGCAAAATTTGATTGTTTTGGATGGTATGATACGATTGTTTGTTTTGGAGGATGTGAAGTATGTACCTTCATTGAATGATTTGTCGATTCTATCATATGTTCAATTTGAAAGTGTGAGAAGTGGGTTTATAATTGCTATTTAAAGAATTTGGCACTGTTTATAGGCCATACGATGGTGACCTGGATGAATCGCATGCACAGAGGTTACTCAAGTTAGAGCAACTTGATTATAAGGGACTAGTACCAGCAGGATTCCTGGAGTATGCAGTAAACCTCTTGCATGTCAATGATGAGCATCTCAACTTTAGGATACAAAGTGAAAATCATGGTGGCTTGAGAGGATCACTTTTATACAACTTGTTCAAAGAACTTCAGGTTTATGACACTGAAGTTTTTTGAACAAGCTGTATAAAAGTGATCCTCTCAAGCCACCATGATTTCCACTTTGTATCCTAAAGTTCAGATGCTCATCATTGACATGCAAGAGCTTTACTGCATACCCTAGGAATCCTGCTGGTACTAGTCCCTTATAATCAGATTGCTCTATCTTGAGTAACCTCTGTGCACACGATTCATCCAGGTCACATACCATTGAATGGCCTATAAACAGTGCCAAAATCTTTGAATAGCAATTATAAATCCTTTTCTCACACTTTCAAACTGAACATATGATAGAATCGACAAATCATTCAATGAAGGTACATACTTCATATCCTCCAAAACAAACAATCGTGTACAGCCATCCAAACAATCAAATTTTATGTGAATATTTTGAAAGATGCATTAATAGTTTTAAAAGATGCGCGGACAAAAAGTGTCCATTGAATTTAAGTTCTTGTTCTTACCTTATCTAAAGTAAGAATAAAAACCTGCATGTACATATATATATATATATATATATATATATATATATATATATATATATATATATATATATATATGTATATATATATATATATATGTGTGTGTGTGTGTGTGTGTGTGTATATATATATATATATATATATATATATATATATATATATATATATATATATATATATATATATATATATATATATATATAGAGAGAGAGAGAGAGAGAGAGAGAGAGAGAGAAAATTGAAAATTATACCTTAATAGTGTCGAAACAGATACATTACTCCATCCAAAATGATTTTGAAGGTTGAGAATAAGTAAGCTCGCACTTAGTCATGTGAAACGACTTCCTTCATATACATGCTTTAGACATTCCTCTCGAAGATATTTCTCATTTCTAGAAATATCAATGCTCTCACTGTCATTTTGATACCAATCCTCAATAAAATCTGCCATGCCATCATCTTCATTGTCTTACAAATCATGTACTTTATCGTCTTTTGAATATAGATCTTTCAACTTTTCATATTGCACAAGATTAGTTTTGCGTAGCCTCCTCATGGAAGCTTCTGATAAATGAGGTCTTACTGGTAATTGTGAATGTTGTGGAGGAATATCATCAACATCATACGTTGGAATCTACACATATAAATAAAATTCATTAGTATTCCATAAATGAATAAAAAGTAAACTTTAAATAAAAAATTAAGTATATAACTTATTAAATATGGATAGAAAATTTTTATTCTCTCTAGCTAAATATCTTCCAAGGAATCTTTGGTTGCTTTGACTTTCTCAATTTGCAATCCGCGTGCATACAGAGCCCTTGGATGGAACCCATACATTAGCATGAAGGGACTATATTTGGTTGTTGAATGCTTAGCACTATTGTAAGCAAACTCAACTAAAGCTAAGTAGTCTTCCCAATTAGTTTGGTTTGAAGATACTTAAGCTCATAATATATACTCAAGTACTTGATTGACCCTTTCTTTTTGTCCATTTATATGTGGATGTTCGACTATTTTCACATTCATTTTTGTTTCTAACCTACTAAAAATAGCTCTTGAGAAATGCAAATTTTCTCTCTCTATCTGACAGTATGTCTTGTGGTAGACCATGGAGTTACTAGAGATGTTCCACAAACATCTTAGCTAATTGTAGAGTTTTAACTATAGTTGGAGTAGTAATGGAAGGAGCCATTTTGGTCAAACGATGGAATATATGTAAGAGAGAGTACGCTTCTGTCAAAGTTCCTATTAAAAAGAAAACTCTGAAGCTATGGGATTCTTGCTGCAGTTTTGTGGTGAAACGAAAAAGGAGTTACTTCTATAAAGAGTTCTTAGTAAAGTGATGCAATTACTTGATTCTTCCTTTTTCTCACCTATGTCCTCCAATACTATTTTTGAGGAAAAATTGGTCTTAAGGGGAATGAAATGTTATATGTTTAGAGTTGTGGACCTCTTCTTATGTGAGTAGCACATGATTGCCATGCGGAAATCATGTGACACTCAACTAGGTGAATGCATGGAGAAAGGGGGAGATCTAGAGGAGGTAGTCCGATGGTGGGGAGGATAATCAAGCAACATCTCTCATGTTTTGTCTTTCCATAAGCTTAGTCATTCTCACACAATCCGTGTGCATTTTTTGACAAAAAGAAAGCCTCAAGGACTCATTAGGAGGGAGCTTTTGTAGAAAGTTATGCATCATTTTATCATGCTATGACTTTTCCTACACAATGATGTGTAGATAGGAAACCAAATGAAGCTGGGTGGGGAGGATGAATATCATAATTTGCATTTGAAACTCTTAATAAATACTTAAAATTTTTATTTGAGATACTAAATTTGGTTCGTTTATCTTATGCCTTAAAAAATTTTACATTCACAATACAATAGTAAGACTCATCCAAAATGAAGATCCAAGTCAACATTTTAACATAAATTCATGTCACCATGACAAGAGAGCTATCACTAAGACAGGAGAATAACCCTTATTCAAGAAAATTTTGGACAAATGAGATAGTATAGTATTTATTTACAATGGATAGCTCAACATCTAAACCTTCACAAATATATTTAGTTAAGTTACTTTCAACTATCTCTAGAAATGAAACACTTAAATTAGTTTCAACCAGCTCTAGATAGTAAACCGAGTGAAGGTGGGTGAGGAGGATGGATATCACAATTTGCATTAAAACTCATACTAAATGCTTATCAATTCTAGTTTTAGACCATGAATGAGATCCTAAACTTGGTTCAATTATCATACTCCTTAAAATAGTCTACATTCACCATACCATAGTAAGTTTCATCCGAAATGAAAATCCAAGTCACAATTTTAATGGAAATTTATGTAACTAAGACAAGAGACCTCTCAATAAGATAAGAAAATAAGAGTTAATCAAGAAAATTTTGGACACATGAGATAGCATAGTATTTATTTACACCACATAGGTCAACATCCTTGGCTATATTTCTCTAAGTGTTATGTAGCCTGTCCAGGTCCTGTGTGGTATCAGGTTCTTTGTACTTGTGGTGGGGCCCCTGCCCTTTGTACATCCATACATTTAATCTTTAATTCATACTTCTTGTTTCTTCAAAAAAAAAATCAATTAATGAAACACTTAAATTACTTTCAACTATCTCTAGAGCGATGATGATTGGCCAATGGATCTACGATAAAAGCATCAACCCAAACTTCATATGTCTTCAAGAGATCAAAATCGACAGAGAGGAAGTACAAAAGAGACTTAAGTGTATTTTGTCGTCCCATGTCTGGCTCTCCCCCACACACCCTAGGGGAAATGTTGGCATGGCTATCGGTATCAGTATAAGTTGGCGCACTAGAATTGTGGACCCTCTTACCGACCAAAACCATTGGTGGGTTGGTGCTTCTTTTGGTGTTCATCTACAGTTTTCCATCTTCTCCTTATATGCTCCTAATACCATTTCGAAAAGAATTTCCACTTGGCAATCATTGGATTCTTTGTCCCTCAACGTGATTCTTTTTGGATACTTTAATATGGTGGAGGTCCTTTTCGATAGATGGGGAAGGAAGGGATGGGTGATTGATGGGCAGGAGAAGGAAGTTTGGGACCAAGTCAAGTTACACCTTGATCTGGTAGAGATCAAGGATGATGTTGGTTTCTTTTGGTCAAACCTCCATAATGGTGTTTTTTTGCAAAAAGTCAGGCTCGATAGGAGCTCTATCTCACAAAATATCATCAACAAATGGTGCCCCCCTTCCCTCTCCCAAAGTCTAGACCGGGTTGTCTCTGATCACTACCCGATTGTGGTTATCTTTAGGCCAATCATCAGTCTTAGGAAAGCCCCTTGGTTTCATGCCAATCTGACCACTTTCTTTGTCCCCTCAATCTAGCATGAGATTACTATGGCTTTGAATAGGGCCTTTGCCTCCTTCTCCTCGTCGGTCAAGTGTCGGAGGAGGTCACCCTGAGGGTCTGAGATGGCACAATGACAATAGCCTTGAGAAAATTCCACGATTGAAGGAGGTTGTGGAATTTCATGTTATACTCAATAGGAAGTGTTATCTGGATTGGTTAGGCTAGAGATGGGACTTTAATTTCCAATCCCTTTGGCACCCCTTCATTGAGATAAAAAGGTATGTGCTTATGTGGAAAATCCTACACCATGGAATCTGGACCAATGTAAAAGCTAACAAAATTTGTGGGGTCCCCCCATGGTGCAAACGATGCCTTCGTGGCATGGAAGACTTGGGACACCTCTTCTATTCGTGCCCCAAATCAATATTGATGTGGGAGCCCTGGAGAATCATGTTGTTACAGGGATAAATCAATTGGAAGCAAGCTTTGGAGGGTGAAGCAATTGGATGTTCCTCAGCATTGTGGAATGCTATAAGAGGGGATACTCTATGGGAAATATGGAAAGAGAGGTGTGCAGCAAACTTTGGAAGCCCTCCTAAAGAATGGTTTATCGAAAAATCTCTTTTCCTTTTAGGCAAAAGTATTCCAATTGTAAAAAGCCCCCCCTTTAGACATCATAGAGTGTTCTTCCTAGATAGCAACAAGATCAAAACTAAGTGGGCCCCACATGAGGGGGACAAGAGTGTTATCAAACTTCTTTGTAAAATTATCTAGTAATCTTTAAGCTGCCCTTTCTTTGTGAGATACAAGGGATCCCATGGGTGTTAGGCCCGTTCACTTGTATAGTTGTAACTTCTATCAATAGAAGTTTGGAAGAGTAGGCTTTCTTGAACTTCCCTTTAAATAAAAATTAAAAATAGAAAGTTCTCTAAAAATAAAATGTTGAAATAATATTCTTCTAGCTTTTACGCTAGTGACAAGAAATTAATAAGCGTTGATTCATTAAGAGTGTCAAACAGACTGCATGTAAATAGGTGTTCAGGTTACAAATTTTAGACCTATGGAGCGAACATGGGCACTACAACATATCAAGGGCATACCGATGTTCTACATACTGACAGTCATGCGTAGGCATCAGTATGACCGTCGAAAAACTTTGGAAAACCGACTAGGCAATGTACGCGTCGTTACACGTGCATCGATATGCACGTCGGTATAAGCATAGGTAAAAGTGTCGGTAAATTACTGGAAACTATCGACGCTCATATCGACATAGTGTTTTAACCGGGCCCGAGAGCAAAAAATCGATATTCATCGCATTTTGAAATTGGACCTGCTACTGTCGAATTTCCACGTGCGAGCAACATCTCTCTGTTTCTCACACACACACTCTCTCTCTCTCTCTCTTTATGCAAACCTCTCTATTTTCCTAGATCTGAAGTTTTGGTAAGTATATCGTAAATTCTTTCTTTATGTTTTTCCTTTTTTGATATCTTTTCTCTTTAGTTTTGCAAGAGATTTTGGCATCACGTAGTTGGTAATTCGACGAAGGACAACTTTAAGTGGATTCTGAGGACAACGATTCAAACAATTACATCAATGTAAGTGATTGTTTCGTTTTTTATTGACATAGAGAGAGAGAGAGAGAAAGAGAGAGAGAGAGAGAGAGAGAAAGAGAGAGAGATGAAAGAAAAAGAGAGATCTAAAGAGAGAGAGAGAGAGAGAGATCTAGAGAGAGAGATAGATCTAGAGAAAGAGATGAAAGAAAGAGAGAGATCTAGAGAAACATAAAGACATATATATATATATATATATATATATATATATATATATATATATATATATATATATATATATATATATATATATATATATATATATATATATATATATATATATATATATATATATATATATATATACATACACACTCACATATGTATACACACACACATGCATATGCATACACAAACACACACATGCATACACAAATACGCACATGCATATGCATACACACATGCACATGCATATACATATACATATACACACATACACAAATGCTATGGATACAAATGCATATGCATACACACGTGTATATGCATACATACATGCATACACACATGCATATGCATATACATACACATGCATATGCATACACACATACACAAATTTATACAGATACACACATAAACACATACACACATACACAATGCATATGCATACACACATGCATATGCATACACAAATGCATATACATACACAAATGCATATGCATACAAATGCATATGCATATGCATACACAAATGCATATGCATACACACATGCATATGCATACACAAATGCATATACATACACAAATGCATATGCATACACACATGCATATGCATATACATACATGCATACACAAATACACACATGCATATGCATACACAAATGCATATGCATACACACATGCACATGCATATCCATACACACATGCATATGCATACACACATGCATACGCATACACACATGCATATGCATACACAAATGCATATATACACATGGATATGCATATGCATACACAAATGCATATGCATACACACATGCATATGCATACACACATGCATATGCATACACAAATGCATACACATACACAAATACATATGCATACACACATGCATATACATACACACATGCATATACATACACAAATGCATATGCATACACACATGCATATGCATACACAAATGCATATGCATACATACATGCATATGCATACACAAATGCATACACTACAAGAAATAGGGGGGCGTAGCGACACCCCCGAATTGAAAAAAAATGGGTACCGTCGCTTATGCGACACTGGCGTCGCATAAGCGACACTCAATTTTTCGATTTTTTTTTTCAAGCGACAGAC
>CM035406.1:64801294-64903794 GCA_020310875.1 Ceratopteris richardii
GATATCAAAAAATGAAGTAGGAAGTTCTTTCTCCATCAAACATAGTAGCTCTTTGCATTCACGTTTTTTTTGTGGGATTGAGTTTTTGTCAATCTCTTTGGATGTAATCCACCTATACATATCATAAAAACAATTATAAAGAAGTTAATTAAAAAATAAAAGATATACAATATTCATACATATTAAATATAAAAGTATCATAATTACCTTATAAGTGATCCAAGACGATAGATCACATCTCGTACTCCTTTCGTTGTACATCCATCGATAACCAAAGGTAAAATATGTTTCAAAAAGTTATGCAACTCATGGGTCTTTAACCCAGATAAGCTCTTATCATCCATAGTAAACATGTTTTGAAAAGATGCTCCATATCCTTTAGGAGTCTTAATCAATTGAATTCTATTGTTGATAGTCTATATCTCTTTTGTTGTAAGTACCCAAGGAGCAGGTGCATAAGTCGTTTCTTGTCGATGTCTATCAAAAACTGGCCATAAATTTGGTTTGGATTTTTTATCTTTCAAATCATTCCTTGATGTTGTGGTATCTTTTAGTCCAAGAAGATGCTGCCATAGTGAATAACCAATATTTTTTAATATATGCATAGGATCAAGAAGATGACATACTTTTAACTCTTTCCAATACTCCAAAGAATACCATATTGATATGTTCTCTGCGAGTGCCAATTTTCCTTTACCTCTGTTCACATACTCATTATCTGAATCATCACTGAAGATTTCTACTTCTAGATCTATCAGAGGTCCATCTGTCCATTTTTTATACCAATCCATAGGCATCATAGGTTTTGGACACTGGCTTGTTTCAAGCTTTCCATTAAAATGTATCGCTTCTCTTTTAGATCTTAATGGATGATCATCAGGCAAGAATCGTCGATGTCGAAGATAAATATTTTTGTTGAGATTCTTACTATTGATTGATCTCAACCAATCACCACAATATGGACAAGCTTTATAACCCTTAGTAGATATTCCTGCATCATGGAAAATGATAAAAATATAATTAGATTAAATCATATTTATTTACATGCATATTGAATAAAAAAATTACATCAATACCTGAACAAACACCATATCCTGGAAAATCGTGAATAGTCCAAGCCACAATACCACGAACCGTAATATGTCTTTCATTGATGCTTTTCGATACATCAATGACATTAATACCTCTCCATAACTCTTGAACATCGTCAATGAGAGGAGCAAGATATATATTCATATCTTTAACTTGTCTTTTGCCTGGGATTAAAAGTGAAAGCATTAAATGTTCCTTTTTAATGCTAAGATATGGCGGAAGTTTGTAGTTTATGACTACCACTGGCCATGTTGACCATTTACTGGATTTCATGAAGAATGGATTAACCCCATCTAATGCAACTCCTAACTTTAGATTCTATGGATTTTGTGCAAATTCAGGCCATGTAGAATCAATATGCTGAAAAGCAACATTATCATGAGGAATTCTGATTATTCCATCAGTACTTTTGTGATCATGTCCCCAAGTCAAAAGCTTTGATAATTCGGGGCTTTGAAACATATGTCTAATCCATGAAGCCAATGGAAAATGTCTCAATACCTTTTTTGGGATTTTACCTTCTTCGCCCTTATATCGAGGAGATTGACATTTGGGACATGTCAAAGAGTCTGCATATTCACCTCTATATAAAATAAAATCGAAAGGACATGCATGTATACATTGATAATCTATACCAAGATTGTTGATTATCTTCTTCATTTCATCATGTGAGGTAGGAAGAATATTCTGACTTGGTAAAAACTTATCCGATAATAACCTGTAACTTTATCAAAAAAAGATATATTGAAAAAAGTAAATAAATAAATATACATATATATACGCATATAATTTTATATATGTGTATGCTTATGTGCATCTTTCAAAATATTCACGCAAAATTTGATTGTTTTGGATGGTAGGATACGATTGTTTGTTTTAGAGGATGTGAAGTATGTACCTTCATTGAATGATTTGTCGATTCTATCATATGTTCAATTTGAAAGTGTGAGAAGTGGGTTTATAATTGCTATTCAAAGAATTTGGCACTGTTTATAGCCCATACGATGGTGACCTGGATGAATCGCATGCACAGAGGTTACTCAAGTTAGAGCAACCTGATTATAAGGGACTAGTACCAGCAGGATTCCTGGAGTATGCAGTAAACCTCTTGCATGTCAATGATGAGCATCTGAACTTTAGGATACAAAGTGAAAATCATGGTGGCTTGAGAGGATCACTTTTATACAACTTGTTCAAAGAACTTCAGGTTTATGACACTGAAGTTTTTTGAACAAGCTGTATAAAAGTGATCCTCTCAAGCCACCATGATTTCCACTTTGTATCCTAAAGTTCAGATGCTCATCATTGACATGCAAGAGCTTTACTGCATACCCTAGGAATCCTGCTGGTACTAGTCCCTTATAATCAGATTGCTCTATCTTGAGTAACCTCTGTGCACGCGATTCATCCAGGTCACATACCATTGTATGGCCTATAAACAGTGCCAAAATCTTTGAATAGCAATTATAAATCCTTTTCTCACACTTTCAAACTGAACATATGATAGAATCGACAAATCATTCAATGAAGGTACATACTTCATATCCTCCAAAACAAACAATCGTATCCAGCCATCCAAACAATCAAATTTTATGTGAATATTTTGAAAGATGCATTAATAGTTTTAAAAGATGCGTGGACAAAAAGTGTCCATTGAATTTAAGTTCTTGTTCTTACCTTATCTAAAGTAAGAATAAAAACCTGCATGTACATATATATATATATATATATATATATATATATATATATATATATATATATATATATATATATATATATATATATATATATATATATATATATATATATATATATATATATATATATATATATATATATATATATATGTGTGTGTGTGTGTGTGTGTGTGTGTGTGTGTGTGTGTGGGTGTGTGTGTATATATATATATATATATATAGAAAATTGAAAATTATACCTTAATAGTGTCGAAACAGATACATTACTCCATCCAAAATGATTTTGAAGGTTGAGAATAAGTAAGCTCGCACTTAGTCATGTGAAACGACTTCCTTCATATACATGCTTTAGACATTCCTCTCGAAGATATTTCTCATTTCTAGAAATATCAATGCTCTCACTGTCATTTTGATACCAATCCTCAATAAAATCTGCCATGCCATCATCTTCATCATTGTCTTACAAATCATGTACTTTATCGTCTTTTGAATATAGATCTTTCAACTTTGCATATTGCACAAGATTAGTTTTGCGTAGCCTCCTTATGGAAGCTTCTGATAAATGAGGTCTTACTGGTAATTGTGAATGTTGTGGAGGAATATCATCAACATCATACGTTGGAATCTACACATATAAATAAAATTCATTAGTATTCCATAAATGAATAAAAAGTAAACTTTAAATAAAAAATTAAGTATATAACTTATTAAATATGGATAGAAAATTTTTATTCTCTCTAGCTAAATATCTTCCAAGGAATCTTTGGTTGCTTTGACTTTCTCAATTTGAAATCCGCGTTCATACAGAGCCCTTGGATGGAACCCATACATTAGCATGAAGGGACTATGTAAGCAAACTCAACTAGAGCTAAGTAGTCTTCCCAATTAGTTTGGTTTGAAGATACATAAGCTCATAATATATACTCAAGTACTTGATTGACCCTTTCTTTTTGTCCATTTATATGTGGATGTTCGACTATTTTCACATTCATTTTTGTTTCTAACCTACTAAAAATAGCTCTTGAGAAATGCAAATTTTCTCTCTCTATCTGACAGTATGTCTTGTGGTAGACCATGGAGTTACTAGAGATGTTCCACAAACATCTTAGCTAATTGTAGAGTTTTAACTATAGTTGGAGTAGTAATGGAAGGAGCCATTTTGGTCAAACGATGGAATATATGTAAGAGAGAGTACGCTTCTGTCAAAGTTCCTATTAAAAAGAAAACTCTGAAGCTATGGGATTCTTGCTGCAGTTTTGTGGTGACTCTTAGGAAATTCAGACATGAAGATGGTAGATTTTCATGCCATGGAAATTCATACATGAAGATGATAGATTTTGGAGAAGTTTATGTAATGAGGAAAAGCATCTTTGATAAGTTCTGAACTTCTTTATTGATTATAATTCTGTGAAGTTTCTGTGTTCTATATCTTTGAATATCTGTATACCTTGTGGATAAGATTGGCATGATTGGAATCATTATGATTAATATTTTTTTTAGTTGATTCAAATTTCCAATTCACTTTGAATGTGCAAACCAAATTGCTTCTATCCATGAAGTTTGAGTCAAGGTCAATATCTTTGGCACGTGCTGTGCACCCGTATGCATAACCTTGCCGACATGTGAACCTGGCTTGAAAGAAATAGGAAGTTTCCAAATGTGATGGCTTGATGAGAGTTTTTGATGAACTTATGACAAGTTTGATTAACCGTAATGAGATTGTGTTTAAGTACTCCTGAGTATCCCTTCGAAGGTAGCTCATGAAAACTGTCAGGGAGTTTTATGCTCTTTATTTTGTAGACATTGGTGTTGCAAAGAGGATGTTGGAGAAAAATCATGGACTCGGGATTTCAGTGCCATTCATCCCACATATGATACTAAGGGGAGAAGAGGAAGGCTATAAGAACAAGAGCTCAAGACTTTGGCTGGCAACAACCAAGAGGGAGAGAGGAAAAGGTTCGAATGATGCTAAGTCATCTTACACACCTCATGCGGTGCCTCTCTAGGCTTGATGGAGGCCTATGTTGCTCTTGCACATGCTAGGGGCTCCTCGCTTTGTGGGCTGCCCTTCTTAAAAGGGGGGGTGTGTTCCTATGGGACCTCCTCAGCGCTCAAAGGAGCTTCAAGATGCGTTCTCGACATGGCATCCATATTAGAGGAAATGTAGGATGCAGCTATGGTCTAGATCAAATCAAGCTCTAGATACTATTGGCATCCATATTAGAGGAAATGTAGGATGCAGCTATGGCCTAGATCAAATCAAGCTCTAGATACTACTGTTGAATTATCCAAGATCATTGCTTCCACACAAGAGAGTGAATGACTACATATCCACCCATTTAACTCTAACCATATATATATATATATATATATATATATATATATATATACCTCTAGGGAAAGGGGTGCATGTCCTAGGACTCTTCCAAGTGTTGATTTAAGTGTCCTTCACGTGGAGACTTTTGAATTCAATTGAGGCCTCGCATCTCACATACACCTAATGTGACATTTGGAAGAGCTTTACTATAGGCCTAAATGTTGAAATCATTCAAATGGGAGATAAAATAAAGTAATAACGCAAGGGTTCAAACAAAGGGTTCAAGCATATGCCAAGGGTATCTATAAAATAATGAAAATCAGTGTACAGGTCAAGGTAATCATGCCAAGTCTCAAGGGAATGAAGAGAATGATCAGATATCTTGAATGAGACATGATACAAATTGATGATAGATGGTACATAGATAGTGGATGCAACAATCATACGTCTTGAAGGGTAAGTCTTTTCTGATTTCCAATTTCCTAGTCAAAGAGAATTTGTGAAAACGTAGAACATTCCATCAAACAAATTGGAGATGTCAAGTTTCAAGGAAAACATAGATCAGAATATTTATTGTAGGTACTCCATGTTTACACAAGCACACTAATTCTTATTTCTATTGCATAAGTTATACAAAAAGGTTACCAATTCAAACTCAAATCAAAATGTTGCATCAATTCATCGCAAGAGGAAATAGAGAGGCTTGAGTTTGTACCACGTATAGATCTCCAATAGGTAAGAATGATGTATATTTCATATGGAAATAGAGCAATAGCATATATTTAATTGTATGTGTGTGCTTGTGTGTGTGTTTTTTTTTTCAAAAGCTGAAATCAATCCTTATGAAGCATGTTGTAAGAGGGCTACCTCACCTTACCACTAAACCATTACACAAAATATTTGGTTCATGTCAGATCCATTCAAGAGACGCAAGTAAGTTGATTGCAACATACTTGATTTAGTGCACACAGATGTATGGGGGACATCGAAGAAAGAAAGTATTGGGGCAAAAAGTACTATGTGAAATTCATAGATGGTCATCCTATAAAGTACTATGTGAAATTCATAGATGGTCATCCAATGGTAAATGGGAGAGTATATATATGGATTTCATACTAGAATTACCTAAGACACAGAGAGGGCACAACTCGATCCAGTTGTGGATAGGTTAACCAAAATATCTAAGTTTATTCCAACATGTGGTATGGTGAAGACACTTGAGTTGGTGAGATTGCTTGTAGAGAACTTATACAGATTATATGGTCTTCCTTTGGACATTATTTTTTATCTAGATAGGAAATTTACAAGCCATTTTTGAAGAGCGGTCTTTAAGTGGTTGGATACTAAACTTCGTATGAGTATGATTGAGCATCCACGATCAGATGGCCAAATAGAAAGGATTAACCAAATCTTAGAGGAATGATACAAGATATGTAACTAAAAGGCAAACTAATTGGGAAGAGTACTTACCTATAGTAGAGTTTGCCTATAATCGTGCTAAGCACTCTTCCACAAGGCATAGTCCATTTTATATGCCTATGTATGCTGGTTTTCATCTAGGAGATCCTTATGTGGTTGGCTTAGAGAATGAAAGATTTCAAGCCACAAAGGATTTCTTGGAAGAAATGAGAGATATGCTTAGAGTTGCTCAAGAGAGTATTACAAGAGCTCAAGATAGAGCTAGAGCCTATAGTGACCCTCATAGAAGAGAAATCAACTTTGAGGAAGGAGATCAAGTCTATCTTAAAGTTCCTTCTAGGTTTGAAACCATGAGGATGAGACCTTCTCCTAAACTATCTCCTAGCTATTGTGATCCATTCCCAATGCTTAAGAGAATAGGTCACATGGCTTGCCATCTCCAACTTCTAGATAGTAGCCAGATTCACCCTATCTTTTATGTTAGTATGCTAGAAATCAAATTAGGTGAATCTGAAAACCTCATTTCATATCGTGAGGTCATAGAGCCTTTTTCTCTTCAATGTGTTCCACATGAGCCTTAAAGCATACTTCCTACTCAAGAAACACAGAAAAAGGATTATTTATATAAAGAGTACCTAGTTAAGTGGAAATACAGTTCAAAAGATAGTGCTATGTGGGCGCGGGTTACTACCCTTCAGAGATGGTTCTCCACCTTTATGAAGGTTGTCTAAGAGTCTTCTTAAGGGGAAGGATATGGGGAAACACTACGGAGAGATGACCATGTACACTAGGTACATGGGGTTTGGTGGGAACGGCTCATATATATGTTATTACTCTTACTCACCTATGCCTTCCATGAATAGGTTTGAGGACAAACCTGAACTAAGGGGAAGGAAATGTTATAACACCTTTAGGTGTGAATCACCTCCATTGGAGGGGGAGAGTGTGAGGCCATTTGGCACTCATGCACTCGTTGCATAAAATAAGAAAAATATGAGTAATATATATGGGGCTTTGTGGATAGGTAGAGAAAAACAAATACTCTCTCATAGTTCACTTGAAGCGACTAGCTTTTTGGGCACCTAAAATTAAACCCAGTCCAAAAAGGGGGGTCAAGGGATCATTAGGAGGTTTTTTTACCACAGTTGCACTTGAACATTGTTCATCATCTAATTGAATTTCTCATAATGTCGTGAAGTTGTTGTTTTGATAGATGCTATAGTAGTAAACAATACAAAGAAGAAGAATACTTGACCTGTATATTACCATAGTAGGCTTACAATAGGAACTAAGTAGGTAATATTTAGATCTTAAAGTTCAAAGACCACATGATCTTACTGATAAATTGCATTTAACAATCAACCTAATGAATGTGATTAAGAATTTATTCGTATCTAAAATAGTGTTGAAATGTTGGAAAAATGTTTTGGTTTGTAACAATAGAAGTAACATAGATTCTGAATCCCTTGAAGAAAGTAATATGCATATTTAGCGTCAAACAAATATCAAAAACTGTTTTTCTACTTCAGCGACGATTGATCAAGCTTGTAAGAATTAACATTTCTGTGCATTAGACCAGTAGTTGTAAGAGGAAAAATATATGCAATGTGTTTTTCATCAATCACATGCTTTGAGAAAAAGAATGCTATACTTTTCTACTTTCACAAACGAATCTTTCTTTTTGGATTAAAAAAATAATAATAATAATAAATAAAAGAATGTGCTTTTGACTATCTTGTTTCCTCGTGATTTGTGAAAATGCAAAGCTTGGACTTATTACATGCCTTTTGTCACTTCCAATGGAGCCACAAACATCATACCTAACATCATATCTAATAGAAAATGGCGTTGTTCAGAGAAAGCAAAATGCATATTCTTTAATCACACTTGCACATACATACATTACAAATACACATGCATGCATATGTACATGCACTATACGCACATCCACCCGTGGATAGATATAAGCATGCATGCTTACACGTACATACATATTGTATATATTCGGATTTATGTGCCTACATGCTCACCCATGTTATGTGTGTATGTAATTATGTATGTATGCATGCATTCATGCATGTATTTATGCATTCATGCATGTATTTATGCATTTACGTATGTATGTACTTATGTATATGTATGCATGCATGTATTTATGCACTTGTATGTATGTAGGTATTTATATATGTATCGATGTGTGTGTGTATGCACGTATATACGTATGTATGTATTTTTTGTTTTGTATGCATGCATGTGATTCCATGCTGTAAATTGCGTCCTTCAAGATTCCAATCAAGAACCACGAAAGGCTTCAAAAGGTTTTAAAAAAGGCTTCAAAAAAACGAAACATTTTTGAAAACAAGACACCAATCAATGGATCAACTTTAACCAATGGATCAACTTTGAAGATATTCACCCTACCGTCAACATTTCTTATGAAGAATGGAATATTTTGCAAAGCACACATCTCACCTTGGACCGCTCAATGCCTTCTCATGGAGCACGACACCTCGAGCTCACTTGGTCTCAGATGGCACAATGGTAATTGCCTAACAAAAATCTCGAACATCAAAAAAACCATTGATTATCAAGGTAACCTCAATAAAAAGTGGTGCATGTCATGGACGCAGCTACGGTGGGATATGAAGTTCATGGCTGTCTGGCACCCCCTCATAGAAATAAAAAAGTTTGTACTCTTATGGAAAATTCTTCATCGTGGAATCTGGACCAACCTTAAGGCTAGCAAAATTTGTGGGATGCCTGCTTGGTGCAAACGCTACTACCGGTCCATCGAAGATGTTTCTCACATCTTCTTTACTTGTCCCAACTCCAATAGGCTCTGGCAGATTGTTAGAAAGAAAATTAGACTTCCAAAACATATCAACTGGAAACAAACTCTGCTAGGAGAAGCGATCAGCTGCTCCGCGACTCTCTGGAATGCCATCAAAGGGGAGATTCTATGGAAGATTTGGTGGGAAAGATGTGCTTTTAACTTTGGCGACTCTCTCAAAGAGTGGTCGATTGAGAAATCGTTGTTCCTCTTCGGCAGAAGAATCGCTAACTGTAAGAAGCCCCCCCTTTCATGCATCATCAAGTGCTCTTTTTTATCAACAAAGATCTTAAACCCAAGTGGGCCCCGCATGAGGGTGATGAGAGTGATTAACCTTCTTTGTAATGACATCTAAACTCTGTAAAAGCTCTGTGGGATTCGGGGGATCCCATGGGCACTACTCCCCTTCTCTTGTACTTTTCTTTTAATTAATTCAAATCTAAGAGAGTAAGCTAAGGCCGAACTTCCTTTATTTAAAAAAAAAAAGAACCACAAAAATTCTTGACATACATTTTGATGTGCACAAGAGTTAATGAAGCATAAAGAAGCATATAGTTCAACACGAGCCTCATCTTCAAGCTAGCAAAAGAAAAAGGTAGCACGCATACATAACCTCAACGCCTATGCAAAACAGGTTTATTCCTTCCCCACTCTGCCATATCTATTATGCCATGGTGGATGGATGCTTTGCAATGGCATGGAAAAGGTCATCAAGCCCCATACGCCCTTCAATTTGTACCTACAAAACTTCATTTTGCATGCCAGTGTTCAACTTTTTCTAGCTTAGAGTTGCATTCTGAGAGGGGTTGACATTTATTGATTATTGTTTTTCTTTGTAATTTATATTCTCAGAAATTTCTCTGTAATTCATTGTAAAATGTTATAATAATTATCCGTTGCATGTTAGTTCAGTTGGTTGGGCATTTGACTATCTTTTGTTTTTTTTAATAAAAGAATGTGCATTTGACTATCTTTATTCCTCATCGTTTATGTAAATGCAAAGCTAATTGGACATATTACATTCCTTTTGTCACTTACAATGGAGCTATGGATTCATCATTCCCCAAAACATCATAGGTAACAGAAAAAGCTGTTGTTTGTCTGACTATAGAGAGAGTGCTATAGATAAATATTCCTCATGTCAAGTAGAGGAAAACGCATATTCTTTAAGCACACTTGCACATACATCCATGCATGCATATGTACATGCAGTATGCACACATCCACCCATAGATAGATGTACGCATGCATGCACACAAAGTATATATATATATATATATATATATATATATATATATATATATATATATTCGGATTTATATGCATGCTCGCACATGTTATGTGTGTATGTATGCATACATCATGTATTTATGAATTTATGTATGTATGTGTTTGTGTATGTATGCATGTATGTGCATACATACATATGCATGTTATGTCTGTTTGTGCATGTATTTATGTACATACATACGTATGTCTCTCTCTCTCTCTCTCTCTCTCTCTCTCTCTATATATATATATATATATATATATATATATATATATATATATATATATACTCATGCTGTATATTGCGTCACTAAAGATTCCAGTCAAGAACCACGTAAGTTCCTGTTATACATTCTGATGTGCACGAGACTTGATCAATCCCATGGAGAAAAAAGTGCCACGCGTGCATAACCTCAATGCCTTTTTGTGATGTAGAACAGATTTATTCCTTCCCCACTCTTGCCATATCTATTTTGTGAGTGTTGGACGGGTGCTTTACAATGGCGTGTAAAAAGATCACCAACTCTTTGGCGTTTGCTGTTCGATATTGTCCTCGCCCTTCAAGTTGTACCTGCAAAACTTCATTTTACTTCTTGTTCAGCATTTTTTTTGCTGAAAGTTGCATTCTAAGAGGGGGTGACATCCATTCATTATTGTCTTGTTTTGTAATAGATGTTGCCAGATAATTCTCTGTAACTGATTGTAAAATATTATAATTTTTTACAATCAGAATAATTAACAGCATGCATAAGCTCAGTTGGTTGCGTAAGGCCTCAGCATGCATTAGCTCACCACAACTTGTTGTTTTAGAATGAACTAGTTGTGGTGCCTAAAGATGTGAGGTGGGTTCTTAAAATTATGGATCCTTCCACCTAGACAAACTAGGGATTTCTCAACCAACCACTCTCTATAAGGCTTGTCAGATTTGACTACACATCTCTCCTTCCAAATCTTTTAGAATGTTTCACTCCTAAGGGTATGCCACAAAGCAGTTGAGCAACTGACCGTTCCACCACATAAAGCTTGCTTCCACTGAACCTTGAGGTAGTAAATGGAACTTGTTGAGAAACTTCCAAGTTAGGATGCTCTTAAAATAGGAAAAGAAGAGGTGTCCCAAGCCTCTTCTACCACTAGAGCATTGCTTACACCATGGTAGACAATCGTAAATTTTATCGGCTTTGACATTGGTTCAAATCCACCTATGGAGAATTCGCCACATAAGTATTGATTTCTTGTTCTTGATAAGAAGGTTCCACAAATCCTCCAACTTGATAATAGAGCTATGACATTCTATATTTCTTTTCATTCTCATAGTATCCTCCATTTTGGTACATTCTACCACCTCACATCTTCGAAGTTGGGGGAGTTCCTAGCCAAGCAAGGGGCAGATCTTCAAGTCATCCCAAGCATTGTTTTTGTGCCTTAATAGGCACTACTCTTCAAATTCAACTCTATGATTTAGGTGAGTGTCCTCAATTATGATCCAATTTCTTCTATCTTGGCTCCATAGGTGTTTCCTCTAAAGTAAATAACTAATTAAGTCAATCTCTCTAAAGTCCGATAACTAATTACACAAATGAGACCAAGCCAAGAAGCCTTGAGGGACAAAATAATGCATTAAGTAGGATTAGCTCCATCAACTCAAAAGCCTAACGACGTGCATATGATATTAAAGTCATATTAAGCTATATTGGTGAATTAAACTAGCTGATAGCACCATGAAAAGTGGTAGCCTAGAGGAGATATAGAGCTTGAGAGACTAACATTTTGCATGAAAATGGTAGGAATCAATTAAGCTATGCTAGAGAAATTGGCAATCCTAATACTAAGCACTAGGTCTCTAGAACCACACTTCCGAGAATTAAGACAAAAGATGGAACCTAGGTACCCACCTCAAGAAACACTAGGATTAGGGAAGGAAGATCTCCAAGGACATAAGGAGCCAAGAGTATAAGGAGACAATGAGGATTCATATGTTTCCAAATTACGGGAGAGTATGAAGCCAAAATGGAATACAAAAGAGCACCTAGTCTTAAAAGAAAATGAATGATTCAAAACTATGGATAGTTGAGGAGATTAAGAGATTGAAGGTCTGGTGGAGTATCACATTAGACAAATTATTGATAATAAATTCTTGACATTTTTCTATAACTGAACTAATTGCATTCTAGTTTGTCCAACTATTTGCACCATAATTGATGCTAGATGGAGCTACGAAAAATCTGCAAGTACAACACAATTCCAACATTGATTCTCTTCACTTGATCAACTTTCAAGCAACAGCTATAAGTTAACGTTATTTCTGTATTGTTCTGTTATTGATGGTACTATATAATCCACAAGGTGTACATCCGTTGGTGTTATACTCATAGTTTCAGCTTGAATTCCATGACATTCTCTCAAGTTTTATAAAGTTTTTGCATTTCCATCTTGAATTATATTGTATAGAACATGATTAATCTACAAATATGGCACCTGATCTGATTGTCATGAGAGCAAAGCATTCACATCATTTAAAATGGATCCGCATCATGAAGTACTATCAATTTCCCTGTCAAAGTACTTTACACATTATACTTAATGGTTATTAACAATTTTTATGAGAAATATATAAGGTTATATTTCTTGGTACAGAGATACTAGTAGGTATGCAAGGTTGCACTTGAACATGTTCATCATCTAATTGAATTCTCATAATGTGGTGAAGGTGTCGTTTTGGTAGGTGCTATAGCAGTAGTCAATGCAAAGAAGCAGGAGACTTGACCTGTAGACTACCATAGCAAGCTTGCAATAGGAACTAAGTAGGTGACATTTATATCTTAAAGTTCAAAGACCACAAGATTTGATAGATAAATTGCCTTTAAAAATCAATCAA
This sequence comes from Ceratopteris richardii, assembly GCA_020310875.1. Classification (NCBI taxonomy): domain Eukaryota; kingdom Viridiplantae; phylum Streptophyta; class Polypodiopsida; order Polypodiales; family Pteridaceae; genus Ceratopteris; species Ceratopteris richardii. Next base: position 64,814,794 of record CM035406.1, read on the forward strand.
TCAAGAAAATGCGATTAAGGATTTATCCTATACAAAGTAGTGTTGAAATGTTGAAAAAATGTTTTGGTCTGTAACAATACAAGTAATATAGATTCTGAATCCCTTCAAGAACGTAATATGCATATTTATCTTCAAAGAAATATCGAAAACTGTTCGTCTTTCAGCTTCGACAGATCATGAAAGGCTTTGTATGAATCAAGCTTGTAAAAATTAACAGTTATGTGCATTGTGAGAGGGAAAATATATGCAATGTGTATTTCATCAATCACATGCTTTGGGAAAAAGAATGCTATACTTTTATACTTTCACGAACAATTCTTTCTTTTTGGATTAAAAAAATGTAATAAATAAAAGAATGTGGCTTTGACTATCTTGCTTCCTCATGAGTTGGGAAAATGCAAAGCCTGGACTTATTACATGCCTTTTGTCACTTCCAGTGGAGCCACAAACATCATATCTATAGAAAATGGTGCTGTTTGACTGATCATCTATGGATCTATTATATTGTGTAGAATAGAGAGTGCTAAAGGCAAATATTCTCATGTCAGGAAAAGGAAAATGCATATTCTTTAATCACACTTGCAGATACATACAATACAACTACACATGCACGCATATGTACAAGCACTATACCCACATCCGCCCATGGATAGATATACGCATGCATGCACACACGTACATACATGTATTTATTCGGATTCATGTGCCTACATGCTCACACATGTGATGTGTGTATGTACTTATGTATGTACATGTATGCATGCATTCATGTATTTATGCATTTATTTATGTATGTACTTGATGTATTTGTGTATGTAGGTATTTATATAAGTATCAATGTGTGTGTATGCATGTATGTATGTGTGTTTTGTTTTGTATGCATATATGTATACACTAATACATGTGATTCCACAAAACTTCATTTTACTTGTTGTTCTTAGAGTGGCATTATGAGAGGGGGTGAAATTTATTTATTATTATTTTGTTTTGTAATTTATATTCTTAGATATTTCTCAGTTATTCATTGTAAAGTGTTATAATAATTATGCATGTTAGTTCAATTGGTTGGGCTCTTAGCCTCTCAAGGTTGGGGGCGAGGGTTCAACCTTTGCGCGCTCCGCTTGGATATCTATCACCGCTTGGGTGGTGAGATGTCAAACAAGTCCATTGGACTTTCAGGCAACCCAATTAAATTCAATCATCTTCATCTCATTTGACCTTAAGGCCATCGCTTCCAAGTGTCTAGTTTTGCGGACCTTCATACTTTGTATAGCGGTAGCTGCTATGTGTGTTATCTTCGCTTTGTGAGATTTTGAGGGTTCTTAGTACTATGTCTGTTATTTTTATACTTTCAATTAATTCAAGTTATAGTGGAAGTATTGAGCTCAATGATCAAACTTTGTTTAAATATATTATCAAGATTTATCATTTCTTAGCACTAGATAGTTATCATTGCATTGATATAAAAGTGCGTCATACTTTAATGCATGTCCTTTAGTTATAATAAATTAAAAGAATATTTTTTATGAATATTCTTAGATTTTATAGTTATTATAAATAAATGACATGTGCTAACGTATCACAGTCATTTTTTTTGTGAAGCATGCTTTGATTTATAAACATGAAAAAAAATACAAGAGAGTTAGAGAGAAATATAAAAAAGATTTATAAATTATTAATCTTTTTTTTTTAATGGACTTGTTTTTTTTACTTGTTGTTTTCTAGAATGAACACTTTGTCGTGCAGGAAAGGGGTTCTTACAATCATAGATTCTTTTACTAGATAGTCTAAGGATTTCTCAATCAAACACTCTCTATGCTCGCTGAAGTTGATTTTCAAACTATTCAAAGTGGTGTTCCAGTGTTGAAAAATTAGCACAATAGAAGCAATATGGATTCTGAATCCCTTCAAGAAATAAGTATACATATTTATCTTCAAAAACAAGTATATATAATATATATTTCGTCAATCACATGCTTTGGAAAAAAGAATGTTTCCCTGTGTATTTCGTCAATCACATGCTTTGGAAAAAACAATGTTTCAATGTGTATTTCGCCAATCTTTCTTTCTGGATTTTTGTTTTTGCTTTTGATTTTTGAATTAAAAGAATGTGCCTGTTACTATCCTTATTCCTCATCATTTCTGTAAATGCAAAGCTTGGACTTATTACATTCCTTTTGCCACTTACAATGGAGCTATGGATTCATCATTCCCCAAACAGCATCCCTAACAGAAGAAGCTGTTGTTTGGCTGACCACCTATGGATTTATTATCCTGTATAGAATAGAGTGCTATAGGTAAATATTCCTCATTTCAGGTAGAGGAAAACGCATATTCTTCAAGCACACTTGCACATACATCCATGGATGCATATGTACTTGCATTATGCACACATCCTCCCATAAATAGATGTACCACATGCATGTATATATGCATTCGGATATATATATATATATATATATATATATATATATATATATATATATATATATATATATATATATATATATGCACACATCCTCCATAGATAGATGTACCACATGCATGCATACACGTACATACATGTACATATGCATTCGGATATATATATATATATATATATATATATATATATATATATATATATATATATATATATATATATAAATAAAAGAAAAGGGTACACGCATACATAGCCTCAACGCCTTTTTATGATGTACAAGAGATCTATTCCTTCGTCAGTCTGCAATTCTATTTTGTGAGTGTTGGACGGATGCTTTACAATGGCATTTTATTTGTTGTTCAACGTTTTTTTTTTTTAAGAGGGGTGACATTCAAATACCTATCATTTAATTGTTGACCTTCAAACTTTGTATCTTGGTAATTTTTAGGTGTTTAGCCCTTGCTTTGTGAGATTCAGGGGGTTCTGTAGGTGCTATGCCCACCTTTCATTGTACGTCCAATTAATTCAAACAAAACCAAAAGAGTAGATCTCAGTGATTAAAATATTTAATAAAGATATTATAATAGTTTATTATTTTTTATAGTTATTGTGGCATTGGTATAAAAGAGTTTCATAGTTAAATGCATGTCATTTACTTACATTAAGTAAAAGTAATGGTTTTCTCACGTTAAATTATAGTTTTATCTTTATTATGATTAAATAACATGTGTTCAATTATCATGCTCTAGTGCTTTAAATCATAAACGTGGAGAAAATTACAAGAGAGTTAGTGAGAAATACGAAGAAGATCTGTAATCTTTTGTTCCTTTTTGTGTTGTCTCACTTTTTTTTTCAACTTTTTGTTTTTCAAATGAACATGTTGTGCTGCCTAAAGGGGTAGGATTTCTCAACCAACCACTCTCAAGGAGGCTTGCCAAATTTGACTACACATCTTTCCTTTCAAATCTTTTAGAATGTTTCATTTCTAAGGCTATTCCACAAAGCAAAGGAGCAATCGACCATTTCACCAAGCAGAGCTTGCTTGCAATTACACCATAGTGGACAATCCCAAATTTTATTAGCTTTGATATTGATCCAAATCCCCCTCTGGAGAATTTGCCACATAAGTATTGCTTTCAACAAGAAGGTGCCACACATCCTTCAACTTGATAAGTGAGCGGTGAAATTCTAGATTTTTTTTCTTTCTCATAGTATCCTCCATTTTGGTTCCATTCCACCACCTTACACCTTCTAAGTCAGGGCAGTTCCTAACCAAGAAGGAGGCAGATCTTCAAGTCATCCCAAAATCAACCCAAGCATTAATTTTGTGCCTCAATAGGCAAAAGTCTTCAAATTCAACTCTATGATTTAGGTCAATGTCCTTGATTATGATCCAATGTTTGTGTGTCAACATATGAAAATCTTTGTTTAAGAGCCTCTTGAGGCTCTGAAATTCCACACTCATGATACCAGCAATTAGGAACCAAATAGTGTCATATTGCTTAATGCCAGCAACCCATTTTTTGTCATTATTGATGGTGCATAAGGGTCTCATCCGATTCCATCCCTTCCAAAGGGAGCATAAAATACTTGAAACCTTAGGAATAACATAATAATTGAGAGAACAAGAGAGTGAAAAAATCAATATTTTTTCACCTACGGATACGTGAAAAAGAAACGTTGTCATAGGTTTTTAGAATAAGTTTGGTCCAAGAAGCTTTATGATTACTCCAAGCTCTAATTATTCATTTGGCCACCATGTTTTCATCCAAGACTTCCACATCTAGAATCCCCAATCATCCTAGATCTGTTGTTCTAGAGCAAACTTCTCATTTGATCTTTGGAACATCTCTTCTCTTGTGATCCTAGCATGCCCTTGTTGCACCACCCCCAACAAGCCAAGAAATAGATGGTAAAGGCAATAAGGAACATGTTCACCAAGATTGCATGCATAGTCACATTAAGTTTCATACCCTTCTAGTAATGAAGCTTCTTTTCAAGATTGGCGAGCATCCAATTTCACTGGTTGGCCCATTAAAATTCCAACGCCCATTGGAATGGTCAATAGACAAAACATTCGAGCACTATGAATCTTTTGATACCCTTGATCCCTTAGCAAATGTGGACTTGTAAGCAATTTTTGGGTGTTTGATCCTAGATCTAGATGCCTCAAAAGAGAAAGGTAGTCCTAGAAGCGGGAGAGATATCCAATATCATTCTAAAAGAACACGTTGGTGTCATTGGTCAAGAATCTTAGAACAATTGGATCTTGTGTATTGTGGAGAGGGAGAGAGCCCTAAAATATGTCCCAATAAACAAGGCGTTTAAGACCATCAATCACAATAGAAAATAAAAACGGGGCAAGCATGCAACCTTGCTTGACGGATCACTTAAAGTAAATAGCTCGAGAGCATTATTGTTGATCCAAGATAAAGCATTCCCTAGGAGCATGAAAACAATTTTTATGAGCTTATGGCCATAAGGAATGTCATTAAGGTATTGAAGGATAAAATCCCATTCCTACCCTTCATATGCTTTGTCAAAATCAATCTTGAGGAAGAGCATGATTTGAAAAAACAACTTCGAATATCTCAAGAGAGAAAAGAGTACAAGCAAGAAGAGGGAGATACAAAAAAGGCGAGATGCCTTACCTCTTGTCTGTCCTTGGGAATGATGCAGATGAAGAATGGTCCTTGAGGACAACAAGCTTAAGAGTATGTGTCTTCCTCATGAAGGGGATCAAGTCATCATAAAGTGCATTAGTGTTTACCACTAGGTTTCCTCGGTTTCCTTGAGGAAGAAAATGTTTTTGGAAAATACCTTCATGTAATAAATTCCCTCTCAAACATCAATAATGGCTTTGAGGATAAACCTACCTTTGATGCAGCCTTTGTGATCTTCATTCATCAACATGCTAAGATGGTCGACAATGTGGTTGGCAAGGATCTTGGCAAAAAAAATTAGGTTTTTTAGAGCATGATAATAGGTCACCAATTGTCATTTTTGTTCTTGCTATCTGAAATTAATTACACATTCATTGAGGCATCTCCATAGCACACCAAAGCTAAGGGTTCTGTGCCAAGCTAAGTGAAGAGGAAACACTATAACATCTTGAAAGGTTTTGAAGAACTCATTAATGATTTCATCAAGCCCAAGGATTTGACCTTTGGTGAGTCAATTGCTTCATGGATCTCTTGGCCATTCAAGGGACCTTCAAGAAAGCACATAATGTCAAGCATAATTATTTTTTGTGTGACTTTTTAGATGGTGGCCATGCAATCACACTTTTGAGGAGATAGGAGAGCAATAGCCCTAAGAAGTTGATTGACCACCACCTTCCAGTTTTCCTCATCCAAAGTTCATTCTACATCATTATTGTAAATTACTTGGGGAAGAGCTTATTTGCATGTTTCTTCATTTAGATTTCACACATTTCTTTAGCCTGTTTGGCGATCTTTCCTACCCATCAATCTTTAACGTACATTTGGAGCGTGTTCCTCCTCATTGCTTCTTCCTCCTCATTTGCTCTTCCTATCGAAGAATGCTTTTGATCTTAAGGAAAAAATTTCGCACATGGGAGTTTCCTTACTGATTTTAGTCTTGAGCTTAAAGAGCCTTCTATAGATTTTCTCCATTCTAAATCTCCAAACATTCTATATTTCCTTTTTCGATCTAAGCAAGATGCCATGCGCTCATTGACAATAATAACCCAAGTCTTAGAAGGAGAGGAGTAAGTGTGTGTGTATGTATGTATGTATGTATGTATGGTGAGTGAATTAAAATGGAAATGAATTACACTCAATGCTCTATGAGAATGAAAACTCCAAGAGTGAGGGCACTCTTTCCAAGAGCTTAAGTGAATGACCTTGTGAGGAGTGAAGTGAGGCACTCTTTATATGGAGTTGAGGAATATTCTTGCATGTGGGAAATGGACTTGCATGAGAATGAATGTAGGCTTGGACAAAAGGGTGAAGCATGGTACTCTCAACATCCCCTCCATATGATGAACCTTTTTGTTTTAAATGTGGGGAACTAGTGACATATGAGATTACTTAGTTCATTGGGTTTTAAATTTAAGGACATATGGGATTCTTAGACATAGCTTGAACATGTGGTATCCAAGTGTGGGACATAAGCATCCTTTGGTTTTCATGAACATATAGCATCCATGTGGTTTTTGTATCCATGGATATATGAGATCCATGATGATGAGACATATGGGATCCATGATAATGGGACATATGTACATGCATTATGCACACATCCACCGATGGATAGATATAAGCATCCACCCATGGATAGATATAAGCATGCATGCACACACGTACATACATGTATATATTCGGATTTATGTGCATACATCTGCACACGTGTTATGTGTGAATGGATTTATGTATGTATGCATGCATTGATGTATTTATGCATTTACGTATGTATGTATCGATGTGTGTATGTATGCCTGCATGTATGTATGCACGTACATACGTATGTATGTGTTTTCTGTTTTGTATGCATATATATACACTCATACATATGATTCCATGCTTTAAATTGCGTCCAGCTTCAAGATTCCAGTCAAGAACCACGTAAATTCCTGACATACATTCTGACGTGCACAAGCCTTAATGAAGCATATTGTTCAACATGAGCTTCATCTTCAAGTTAGCAGAGGTGTCTCCATGTGCACAAAAAGCTAGCATAAGAAAAAGGTACCACGCATACATAAGCTCAACTCCTTTTCATGATGCAGAACAGATTTATTCCTTCCCCATCCTTCCATATCTATTATGCCATTATGCCATGGTGGATGGATGCTTTACAATGGCATGGAAACGGTCATGAAACCTATTCGATACTGACCTCGTCCCATATGCACTTCAACCTGTACCTACAAAACTTCATTTTACTTGTTGTTCAGGGTTTTCTTAGCTTAGAGTTGCATTCTGAGAGGGGGATGACATCCATTGATTATTATTTTCTTTTGTAATTAATATTCTCAGATATCTCTTAAATGTTATAATAGTTTTATCTCTCAGTAATTTATTGTAAAATGTTATAATAATTATCCACTGCATTTTAGTTCAGTTGGTTGGGCTCTTAGCCTCTCAAGGTCGGAGTGAGGCTTCAACCTCTACGAGTTGTAGTTGCATAACTATGACTGTTTGGATGGTGAGCTATCAAACCAATCCATTGGACTTTCAAGCAACCCACTCAAAACCAATCATCTCATTTGACCTTAAGGCCATACCTTCCAAATGTCTATTTTAGCGGACCTTCAGACTTTCTATCGTGATAGTTACTAGGTGTCTAAACTTTTCTTTGTGACATTCAGAAGGTTCTTTAGGTACTATGGACATTCTTCATTGTACTTTCAATTAATTCATGATAAACCAGAAGCATAGATCTCAATGGTCCAACTTACTTTTAAAATATTGTCAAAAATTACCATTTCTTATTTTAGTATCACTAGATAGTTATCATGGCGTTGATATAAAAGAGTGTCATGCTTTAATGCATGCCTTTACTCCTGCTTTGTAGGATACAAGGGGGTCCCATGGATGCTAAGCCCATTCACTTGAACAAATATTCTTTCTATTAATTAAAGTTTGGAAGAGTAGGCTCTACGATATATATATATATATATATATATAAAAGTTTCAATGAATGTTCGTAGATTTTATAGTTATTATAATTAAGTGGTATGTGTTGAAGTACCACACTTTCTTTCCTGAAGCATGCTTTAAATTATAAACATGGAAAAAAAAAATACAAGAGAGATGGAGAGAAATACCAAGAAGGCTAATAAAATTTTAGTTTTCTTTGTCGGGATCCACTTGTTTTTCAACTTGTTTTGTTTTCTAGAATGAACATTTAGAATCACAGATTCTTCTACCTAGAGAAACTAACGATTTCTCAATCAAACACTCTCTATGCTCGCTGAAGTTGATTTTCTATGTAAAGTGGTGTTCCAGTGTTGAAAAAATTAGAACAAGAGAAGTAATATGGATTCTGAATCCTTTGTAAAAATAAATATACATATTTATCTTCAAAAACAAGTATATACAATTATATGTATTTCTTCAATCACATGCTTTGGAAAAAAGAATGTTTCAATGTGTATTTCTTCATTCACATGCTTTGGAAAAAACAATGTTTCTAATGCGTATTTCGCCAATCTTTTGTTCAATAAAAGAATGTGCCTTTGACTATCTTTATTCCTCATCATTTATGTAAATGCAAAGATTGGACTTATTACATTCCTTTTGTCACTTACAATGGAGCTATAGATTCATCATTCCCCAAAACATCATCCCCAACAGAAAAAGCTGTTGTTTGGTTGACCAACTATGGATTTATTATACTGTGTAGAAGAATAGAGAGCGCTATAGGTAAATATTCCTAATGTCAGGTAGAGGAAAACGCATATTCTTTAAGCACACTTGCACATACATCCATGCATGCATATGTACATGCAGTATGCATACATCCACCCATAGATAGATGTACGCATGCATGCACACACGTACATACATGTATATATATGCATTCGGATCTATGCACATGCTCGCACATGTTATGTATGTATGCATGCATTCATGTATTTATGCATATATATATATATATATATATATATATATATATATATATATATATATATATATATATATATATATATATATATATTCATGTATTTATGCATATATTCATGTCATGTATGTATGTATGCATGCATTCATATATATATATATATATATATATATATATATATATATATATATATATATATATATATATATATATATATATATATATATATATATATATATATGTGTATGTGTTTTTGTATCTATATATCTATCTACGTATCTATGTATGTATGTGTATCTATATATGTATGTGTTTGTCATTATCTTGTTTGTTTCGTAATAGAGTGGGACTCAAGCCCTGTGGGCTGCGCTGGATACCTATCATCTAATTTTAGGTCCTATCTTAGTTGACCTTCAAACGTTGTATCTTGGTAGTTTTTGGGTGTTTAACCCTTGCGATGTAGGATTCAAGAGTGCCGTAGGTGCTATGCCCACCTTTCAGTGTACGTCCCAACATCTCAATGATTAAAATATTTAACAAAAATATTATAATAGTTTATCATTTTTTATCTTAGTAGCACTAGATAGCTATTCCGGCATTGGTATAAAAGAGTTTCATAGTTAAATGCATGTCATTTACTTACATTCAGTAAAAGTAATGGTGTTCTCACGTTAAATTATAGTTTTATATTTATTATAATTAAATAACATGTGTTCAACTATCATGCTCTTTTGTTGTTTGCAAAGAGTGCTTTAAATCATAAACATGGAGAAACTTACAACAGAGTTAGCGAGGAATACAAAGAAGATTTGTAATCTTTTCTTCCTTTTTGTGCTATCCCACTTGTTTTTTAACTTTTTGTTTTCTACAATGAACAGTTTTATGGTGCCTAACGAGGTAATGGGAGGGGTTTTTACTTCTATCTAGGGATTCCTCAACCAACCACTCTCTAGCAGGCTTGCCAAATTTGACTACACATCTTTCCTTCCAAGTCTTTTAGAATGTTTCGCTCGTAAGGGTATTCCACAAAGCATGCGAGCTTCGACCATTTCATGAAGCAAAGATTGCTTCCAATTACACCGTGTTGGGCAATCTCAAATTTTGTTGGCTTTGATATTGATCCAAATCCCCCTATGGAGAATTCGCCATAGAAGTATTGCTTTTGTGTTCTTGATAAGAAGGCCACAAATCCTTCAACTTGATAAGCGAGTGATGAGATTCTAGATTTCTTTTCATTCTCATAGTATCTTCCATTTTGGTACCATTCCACCACCTCATACCTTCCAAGTCGGGGGATTCCTAGTCAAGTAAGAGGCAGATCTTTGGGTCATCCCAAGCATTGATTTTGTGCCTTAATATGCACTAGTCTTCAAATTCAACTCTATCATTTAGGTCAATGTCCTCATTTATGATCTAATGTCTTCTACCTTGGTTCCACAAGTGTGTCCACATATGAAAATCTTTGTTCAAGAGACTCTTAGCTCTTTCCATGCTCTCAAATTCCACTCTCGTGTCACTCGCAATTAAGACCCAAATAGCGTCATATTGTCTAATGACAACAACGCATTTTCGATCATTATTGATGATGCATAAGGCTTTCATCCTATTCCATCCCTTCCAAAGGGATCATACAAGACTTGAAACCTTAGGAACAACCGATAAGGGAGAGAACAAGAGAGAGAGAAAAATCAATCTTTTTCCACCTAGGGATGCCCGCAAAAGAAATGTTGTCATAGGTTTTTAGAATAATTTTAGTCCAAGAAGCTACGTGATTACTCCAAGCTCTAATTATCCATTTTTCCACCATGTTTTCATCCAAGGCTTCCACATCTAGAATCCCCAATCATCCTACATCATTTGGTCTAAAACAAGTTTCTCATTTGACCTTTGGAACATCTCTTCTCTTGTGATCCTATCCAACCTTAGCATGCTCTTGTTGCACCACCCCCAACAAGCCAAGAAGTAGATGATAGAGGAGATACGGAACATGTTCACCAATATTGCACACACATCCACATTAAGGTGTATACCATTATAGTAATGAAGCTTGTTTTCAAGATTGGCACGTATCTAATTTCATCTACCATAAGAATAACGGGAAAAAAAAAGCGAGTATCATCGCTTATGCGACACTTCTTTAAAAAAGCATCGCATAAGTGAAGTTCAAGAAAAAGACCCAAAAAATAGATCGGGGTAGTCGCATGTGTGACGGTAAGTGTCACTTATGCGACGCTTGACACTAGCATCGCTAAGAGCATTGAAGCCTAGCGACGCTCCTAGTGATGCATGCAAACTGCATGCGATGCTTGGGTGTCACATAAGCGATGGTGTAAGATTTGAAAAAAAAAAATACCTTTTCCCTAGCACATTTGTGCCGGGATCGAGCAAACGAAGGAAGCTTCAGAGCGAGTGAGAGCGAGCATGCCATTTGCAAGCGATTCCCGAGGTAGGTACACACACATGCACACATATGCATATACACACATACATACACATATACACACATACACATACACATATGCATACACACACATACACACATATGCATACACACACATACATACACATATATACACATACATGCATATACTTACACACAGATACACACATACACAAACATACACACATATACAAACACATACATAGATATACACACACATATATACATACACATATATACACACAAACATACACACATGTGCATACACACACACATATATACACATATACACACACATATACATATATATACACATATACACATCCACATATACATATAGACATACACACACACATACATAAACACATATACACACACACATTTACACACACACACATATATACATACATATATACACATATACACACATATACAGACACACATACATACACACTTATACATACACACATATACACACACATACATACACACATACATACACACATATACACACACATACATACACACATATACACAAACATACACACATACACACACATACACTTATATACACACACATATATACACACATATATAGACACACATACAAACACACTTATACACACACATATGCACATATGCACACACATACATACACAACATATACACAAACATACACACATATACACACACATAAACTTATATACACACACATATACATACACACACGTTCATACACACATATACACACATAGATATACATACTTATATACATATATATACAAAAACATAGACATTACATATATACACACACATAGATACACACATATATACACACACATACATACATACATATACACATATACACACACATACATAGACACATATACACACATACACATACACACACATATGCATACACATACACATAGATACTTGCACATAGACACACACATATACACTCACATGCATACATACACATGCATACACACATATGCTTACACACACATACATACACACACATGCACGTACATAGACACATATGCATACACACACATAAATACACACATGCACACAAATATACATATACATACACACACATATACATACACAAACATATACATACACAAACATATACATACACACACATATACATACACACACGTTTACATACACACACATATACATAGAAACACATAGAGAGACACACATACACAAATATACACATGCATACACACAAACTTACACACATATACACATATAAAAACACACATACACACACACTCTACATACATATGCATACATACACATACACATGTATACATACAAATACATAAATACACGTATACACACACATATGCATGTATCCACACGTATAATACATACGCACACATACACATACTATACATACATGTGCATACACACACATGCACATAGAACATACACACACATTGATACATACACATACACACACATATGCATACACACATACACATACACATATAGATACTTGCACATAGACACACATATATACACTCACATGAATACATACACATGCATACATACACATGCATACACACATATGGTTACACACACACATAGATACACATGCATACACACACATACATACACACATATGCACATATGCACACACAAATATACATATACATGCAAACACATATACATGCACACACATAGAGAGACACACATATACACATGCATACACACAAACATACACACATATACACATAAAAACACACATACACACACTATACATACATATGCATACATCCACATACACATGTATACATACATGTGTACACACACATACGCATGTATCCACACGTATACATACACATGCTATGCATACATGTGCATATACACACATGTGCACATGTATACATACATCCACATATACATACACACACATAAAGACACACATACACATACACATACATACATACATGCATAAATAATGTACATACATATGAATACATGCATACATACATGCATACATATATACACACCCACATACACATATACACATATTCATACACTCACATACACACCTACATACACATACACACACATAAATATACATACACCCATATACACACACATACGCATACATATACACGCATATATGCATCACACATATACACATACACATACACATACACATATAGATACTTGCACATAGACACGTATACATACATACACATATAGATACACCCACATTACATGCACAAAGATACACACATACACATACATACACATAGAGACACACACATACACATGCATACATACAAACATACACACATACATATATAAAAACACACATACACGCACTACATATGCATATGCATACACACACATACACATGTACACAGACACGTATACACACACATACATACATATACACATGTGTACATACACACACAGTATACATACATATGCATACACATTCATCCAAACATACACATACACATATACATACTTGCACATACACACACATAGAGATGCACACATACACACACATCAACATGCATACACACAAACGTACACACATATACACATAAAAACATACACATAGATACATACACCCCTATATACATACACACACATAGAGACACACATAGATACATACACCCATATATACATGCACACACATAGGGAAACACACATACACACACACATAGAGATACACACATACACACACATATACATGCATACACACAAATGTACACACATATACACATAAAAACACACACATAGATACATACACCCACATATACATACACACACATAGATACATACACCCACATATACATGCACACACATAGACACACACACATACACACACATAGAGATACACACATACACGTACACACACATATATATGCATATGCATACACAATGCACATGCATATGCATACATACGTACATACATACATGCATACACACACATACACACCCACATACACATATATATACATACATACACTCATATACACACATACACACAGACATACACATACCCAAACACATGCATACACACATACACATGCATACACACATACATATGCGCACATACACATATATACATACATATATACACACTCCCATACAAACACACACACACATACATACATACATACATACATGCATACATACATACATACATACATACATACACACACACACACACACACACACACACACACACACATATATATATATATATATATATATATATATATATATATATGTGTGTGTGTGTGTGTGTGTGTGTGTGTGTGTGTGTGTGTGTGTGTATGTATGTATGTATGTATGTATGTATGTATGTATGTATGTATGTATGTATGTATGTATGTATGTATGTATGTATGTATGTATGTATGTATGTATGTATGTATGTATGTATGTATGTATGTATGTATGTATATATATATATATATATATATATATATATATATATATATATATATATATATATATATATATATATATGTATGTATGTATGTATGTATGTATGTATGTATGTATGTATACATATATATATATATATATATAATCCATTTTGTTTTATATGTACAGATATTATGGATCGTGCTAGGCAGAAAAAGATGAAACTTACCCTCATAAAAAATCTTATGAGAGGCAAAGTTTTGCTAGATTCCTTAGGGGCTGTCATGCATGAGTATGCAGACATGCCTAATTAGGAACTCGATGTCACCATACAGATGTTGACCCAGTGGCCAAAGGAAGGCTCTTTTGCAGCTCCATATGCAGGAAGAGACTTGTTTGCTTATAGGTATGTTTCTTTTCATAAATTAAGATTTTTAATGATAGTACAACACATGTTTTTATTTATTTTTCCCTATTTATTTTTAGGACACTTATACCACCTCCAACTCGTGAGAGCACAATAGAGGTGCGTATGAGGACATGCATAGGTAACGTAGGGCTAGAGTGTGATATAGGCTCTGACAGCAGTATAGTATATATGAGACATGGATTGGAGTTCAAAAGAAGAATGAGAGCTTTATGCAACTCATATCTATGTTTTGTTCACTTTATGTTGGAAAACAATGTCACATGAGTCCAAAATCCATTTAGGGCAAAAACCCTAATTTTGGTACTTAGTCATTTTTTGCGCAAAAATGCCATGTTAAAATTTTTATGAGTCTATCTTGTAGAGCTTGAAGAGAGATTTCCAATGGTATATGACATTCAGCCATCAAATATCAAATTTGGGAGAAAACCCTAACCCTAATTTTTTGTTGATTTAGGGTTTTGACCTCATATGATAGCTCTCGGCATGAGGATCATAAAAATGTTGTCAGATCATTCATCAGGTAGTCAGAAGTGTGAAAAAAAACAGGTCAAAAAGTTATTTTTAAAGTTAGCTAAAAGTAACTTTAAAAATAAAGCAAACTCACTTAAAAATAAAGCAAAAGCAATTTAAAAAGCAATGAGATTAAAATAAAGCACTTTTTAGTGAGTTTCTCCATGAGACACTCAAACCTATATAAGAGAGTCTTGGGTCACTTTGTTAGATATCCTACATCAATTGCAACGCCAACTTTGGTCCCTCATTAGAGGTGGTGCTCTAGCACACATGGGGCAGCCATGGTGCACTCTAGGATCATGTTGAGGAGCAGCTATGGAGTTCTTCTTGGAGAAGAGTGTGCTCACACTCTTGCTTATGGAGAGGACTTGCCCATCAGTAGCTTGGTGGTGTGGATCAGCCATCTACATAATGTATTTGAAGATTGTCTTCTACATGAAGATTTCGGTGTACTTCAAAGACATTGGATGGAGGTTAACATAAGATTTGCATCTTATGTTAAGAATTCATGAACATATTCTCTTTATGCACGCAGGTACTACTTGGAGTTTATGGAGGCAGTGGCATCCATATCAGGAGGAGTCCTATTTGGCATAGGTACAAGAGAATCAATACATGTATGCTTTATGCATATTTGGAGGTATTCGAGAAGGTATGTTCATATGAGTTTGAGGATTTTTGGCAGCAAACTTGTTAGCATTCTTTGCTACTTTTGTAAGTATGTGAACTTTCACACACGTATCTGACTTAGGGTCTTCCATAGCCTAAAATCAGATGAGGGTTTGCTGATTATCAGTTTTAGACTGATCCTTCCTCTTTATGTCACTCATATTCACTCTTCTACAACCTATTAGGTCACACATCTCATATATATTCAGATTTCTATCCATACATCTGAATATGTTTGTTACATTTGTACATTCACTCATCCATCTATTTCTGTTCACATAGAGTGGTTGAGATTTTTGCTCCCACATTGTAATTCGAACATTTGTATATATGATAGTGTAAGCAATGGCTTACATAACACTTTACACATGTTGTCTAATCTCTCTCTATCTTTCTCTCATCATTTGTATGATTAAGTGTGGTATGTTGATGTTTGTCAATATTGGAAGATTGTTGGAATCTATGTTGTAGATGTTGGACCTATGGAACTATGGACCTGTGGTATTAGTTATGGGCCTACTAAATTTCCAACATTTGGTATCAGAGCATCCAGGCTCTTAGATTCCCATGTTCCCAGACTTCCAAGTTTACAACATATGATTTAAGGGCATCTTCTAATATTTGACATTTGACATACACACTTAATCTAGATGAGTAGAGATTTGAGAATTAGACAATTCAATCACATGTTTGTTTATCAGTGTGAAGTATGAAGATTGATGATATGTTAGTAGTTGAATATTTTTGGAAGAGTATGCAAATACTTTACGGAAGTATTGTTTGAAGACCAAGACTTGATGAAGAGCAGGTGACTTCAAATTCAAGGTAAAACAATGGTTTGGAAAAGATGAAGAAACTAGATCAACCTCAAATCACAGGTATTAGTTTCTACTATCAAATTATCATCTACAAGTCATATCTTAGAAGAGCCGTTATGAAGAGATTTGAAAATTCAAGAAGTGCTTTTATACACTTTCATTCTTTGAAAGTTAACGCATTAGCTACATCAAAACAGGTATCTAGAGGTTTTTCTAGACAATTTTGATAAATCTCTTTCATGGCAAGAAAGCTTATCTAAGAAGACAAATTTGGAGATGAGCATCAGTTTTGTTTTCAGGCAATCTTGTGTTGTAAGTTGGTTGGAAGTTTTTGCTCACATTTTGTATCTAGAGAGGTAACTCTAGAAAGGTAATTCATTATTCAGACAAATGGTTGGTGAATTTAATCATATCAGTCACATTTGAAGCAGAGTTTTGATTCAGAGATATGAGGAGATGGTAAAACATGATTCTATATTCACTTCCATTTGAATACCATGTTTGTTTTGTCTCTCTCTTAGCACTAGAGGAAGAGAAAAGTTCATTTGAAGAAGTTAAGAGTGCTTGCTACTTCAAGATGAAGAGAACAAAAGGTATGGAAGAGAAGTTTGAAGATGTTGACATCATCAGGTGGAAGAAAGATGCAGAAAAAGAAGGTCCAACAATTCAAAAGGGAAAGTAAGGCTTCCTTTTCTCTTATATTTTCCATATACTTTTCCTACTTTTATCCTCTACATCCAAAGACAAGTCTACGAGAGCATCTTGTGAAAAACGATAATTTAAAGAAGAAGAAGTTTTTATTTTTGCATCATACTTGGTCATGATTTAGTAGATTTGACAAAGAATTGCATTGAGAGAAAGAAAAGTAGCAGATTTTGAAGACAACTTGTATATTTTGACTCATATGTATGAGTTATATATAAGTTGAAGATTTTGAGCAGGTAGCTATATATTCCCTCAAAGAATTCTTGGAGTGTCAATACAAAGCTACTTGGTATATGACAAGTTGCAGAGAAGTATATTTCTTCTTTATCTAACTCTTGAGGTAAAAGAGTATTTTGTAGAAGATATTGGAGACTTGAAGAGAGGTTTTATGTTTGGAAAAGTTACCTCATATTCAGTATTTTCAGAAAACTTCAAAAAATTCAGATTTTTTGATATACCAGTTAGTTGAAGAATCTACTTTCTATGATTGTCTTGTTTTTGGATACATGCTTGTATTCAAAAAGATGTTCCAATTC
This sequence comes from Ceratopteris richardii, assembly GCA_020310875.1. Taxonomy (NCBI): domain Eukaryota; kingdom Viridiplantae; phylum Streptophyta; class Polypodiopsida; order Polypodiales; family Pteridaceae; genus Ceratopteris; species Ceratopteris richardii. The sequence continues at coordinate 64,833,323 of CM035406.1, forward strand.
AGATCCTATCACTTGATTGAGAAGTGGAGTTAGCCAAAAGAAAGTCAAGCAAGTACTTTCACATTTCACCCAGGTAGAATATGAAGATATGAAGTATCAACTTGCAGCTTTTGGAGTTCTCAAGGTGAGAAGTTTGTCCACTTATGTTTCGGTAGAATTTGCAGATTCTTGAGAAGGATTTAGTTGAAGAAAAAATTTATATGAGAAGCATGGACACTTAGAGAAATTCAGGTAACAAATCAAACATTCAGCCATGAAGGTTTGATGAGAGTAGATTCTACACAGGTATTTCGTTAGAGAGATCTTGATAGATCTTGTATGATCTTGGATTATCTTGAATGATCATGAAGATATCTATCCTTTGTTTGTCAAAGTTCTTTAACGTTGGAAGAAGCAAGTCAAAGATTCAGGTTCTATCAGATTAGTGTTGCAGAAGAAGATACTTGTTATGTTGCAGAAGAATATGAATCCTAAAGTGCTGTCAGCAAAGATTTTATTGGATCAGCTAACCTTATTCTAGATTTTGGGAAGCTGAGGAATGACACAGAAAGCTATTGGCATGTGTACAATGCTAATAAAAAGGGTTCAGAAGTTTTGTTTCAGACATAGGTATTAATGTTATGAAAAATCAGATTTATGAAGGAAGACGTTCTAGATTTCATAAAGTCTTATATATTTGAAGAATTTTGGATACTAGTGTTAAATCATCCAGGGGGTGATGAAACATGAAGACTTATTTTTAAGCCATATGTGAAAGAATGCAGAGTCATACCTATAAGAATTCTAGGTATTCCTATATCAGCTATTCCTATATCAGATATTCCTATATTTCCTTTGTCAGTTTCTATTTATGTTCCAACTGTGAAAGAAGAAGGGAGATGGATAATGTCTGGAGAAGTTTCCTATTAGGGTGTTCCTATTCAGGAGAAGGTTCCAGAGTTCTATTGAAGAGAAGCTTGATATTTCAGAGAGGTATGTTTTAGAGGTGCACACATTTATGTTTATACCAGATTCTGAAGGAAAGAGGTATGAAGGATTTACAGATTGAACAAGGATGAAGACATGATGACATCATAGATATGAAATTTTGGTAAGACTCTCATGAGTTGACTTGAGTATAGTTAGAGATGAACCAGCAGTGTTCATAATGCACTAAGTTGTGAGTTGTCAGTCACAAGTCCCAAGATTCGGTTCTTGATTATGTTTAGGTGTATTTACATGACACAACAGAAGTATAATGAGAAATCTTTCGTAAGGTAAATGCAAATATGTGGATCCTAGTGTATGTTTTCGGGTTTGAGAAAACATGAGATAGCAGGTTCAGAGTCAGTACATGCTACATTTGTTTTCAAGCATTGATTGCTTGATGTATACACTATTGGATATCTAGTTTGATGGAGAGTGTTAATCTCCAAAAGAACAAGCTATTCTTGATGTTAGACCACCTCTATATCAAGAACAACTTTAAACTCCAACCAATTTTGGAAGACAAGTACCAAAGTATCAAGAAATTAGCTAACTGTGAAGAAATTCATTTCTCAGAAAAGTCTGCTACACATTAATCAATCATTGACTAATCATTTGTGTAAAGTTTCTGATGAAACTTTGTAGAATGTGTTGCCTAGAGATTGTGCACCTTCTCCAAGTTAAAACACTTCAAATGCTTGAATAGATTATGAGAAATGATTCAAACAATCTACCTATGTCTAAAATTGTCTCTCTGTAGAGTCGACTTTGACACCTGCAACTTCTAAGACATGGTTCTCCCAAACTAGAACCCGTTTAAGCAAATGCTTTTAGCCATAGATGGCTTACCTTCCAACTTAAATTTTGACTCCTCATTTGTGTAAAACTTTACACTATGCACTGAGCACTGTCCATTTCTTTGATCATCGAATCTGCGCCTGTTTCAGAAGACACTCAACACTTTCTCACATATAGATGTTCCTGTCTAAAATTCTCTCAGCCTGTTTGCAATTGGACTCTCAAACTTTAACCGTAGATAGATTAACTATGGACTTAGATGTGTACAAAAGGATTTCTCATAAGATTAAACATAGAAGGAGAACTAGAGAAAAGATCGATGCGCAATTCTCTGAAAATTTTTCTCATCTTAACTCTTCATACATCTGATGGATGATACATACAATGTTCATCATCTACTCATCTATATTTCATCTCATCCTTCTCTTACTCTACAAATACGACTATGAGCATGTACTTATATATACATATGAGTACTGATTCGTCATTACTTCAAGTATGTTGAAGTGTATACAGAACTAATGTACATATAATTTAAAGAACTTTGCTATCTGAATCTTCTCTTTACTTCATGAAATTGATCTTCAATCTTTTCTTCATCTCTTCACTTCTAGGCTTTATATAATCACCAATTGTTGATTGTTTTGCTCCAACATAGTTTGCATATTTTCTCAGGTATTATGGTTCATATTCAGCAAGATCAGTTTTTTGAAGTTTTAAGAAAGTCAAATTTAGTTTTGAAGAAGACTTTTGAAGAAAAGGTTTGAAGGTCAATTCGGGAGTACAAGTTTTATGATAGTTTGTAGATGAATGAAGTTACATATCCAGTGCAGTTTGTACCAATATGGCATTGCAGGGGGGATTGTTGGAAAACAATGTCACATCGGTCCAAAATCCGTTTAGGGTAAAAACCTAATTTTGGTACTTAGTCCTTTTTGCACAAAAATGGGTAAAATTTTTATGAATCTATCTTGTAGAGTTTGAAGAGAGCTTTCCAATGGTATATGACATTCAGTCATGCGAGATTAGATTTGGGAGAACGCTAACCCTAAGTTTCTACTGATTTAGGGTTTTGACCTCATATGATAGCTCTCCGCATGAGGATCATAAAAATGTTGTCAGATCATTCATCAGGTAGTCAAAAGTGTGAAAAAGCAGGTCAAGAAGTTATTTTTAAAGTTAGCTAAAAGCAACTTTAAAAATAAAGCAAACTCACTTAAAAATAAAGCAAAAGCAATTTAAAAAGCGATGAGATTAAAATAAAGTGCTTTTCAGTGATTTTTTCACATGAGACACTCAAACCTATATAAGAGATTCTTGGGTCACTTTGCTAGACATCCTACACCAATTGCAACACCAGCTTTGGTCCCTCATTAGAGGTGGTGCTCTAGCACACATGGGGCAGCCATGGTGCACTCTAGGAGCATGTTGAGGAGCAGCTATGGAGTCCTTCTTGGAGAAGATTGTGCACACACTCTTGCTTATGGAGAGGACTTGCCCATCAGCAGCTTGGTGGTGTGGATAAGCCATCTACATAATGTATTTGAAGATTGTCTTCTACATGAAGATTTCGGTGTACTTCAAAGACATTGGATGGAGGTTAACATAAGATTTGCATCTTATGTTAAGGATTCAAGTACATATTCTCTTTATGCACACAGGTACTACTTGGAGTTTATGGAGGCAGTGGCATCCATATCAGGAGGAGTCCTATTTGGCATAGGTACAAGAGAATCAGTACATGTATGCTTTATACATATTTGGATGAGATGTTTGAGAAGGTATGTTCATATGAGTTTGAGGATTTCTGACAGCAAACTTGTTAGCATTCTTTGCTACTTTTGTAAGTTGAACTTTCACACACGTATCTGACTTAGGGTCTTCCATAGCCTAAAATCAGATGAGGGTTTGATGATTATCAGTTTTAGACTGATCCTTCCTCTTTCTATCACTCATATTCACTCTTCTACAACCTATTAGGTCACACATCTCATATATATTCAGATTTATGTCCATACATCTGAATATGTTTGTTACATTTGTACATTCACTCATCCATCTATTTCTGTTCACATAGAGTGGTTGAGATTTTTGCTCCCACATTGTAATTTGAACATTTGTATATATGATAGTGTGAGTAAGTAGTAAAATATTTAATTTTTTACTAATATGATTTTTTTCTTGTTGTAGTGAGTTTGATGAGAGAGATAAAAACTATGTTCTTAGTTCATTAGAGATAGAGTTTGGCACTGAGTGGTCCCATAAATGGTGCCTCGAAGAAATGTGCATACTTATGGCACATCATCGCGCTAATGCACGATATGCATTGCTTTTATTTGTTATATTTAGGATTTAGGTTTTATGTGTATACACACACACACATACATACATACATACATACATACATACATACATACATACACACACACACACACACACACACACACACATATATATATATATATATATATATATATATATATATATATATATATATATATATATATATATATATATATATATATATATATATATATATATATATATATGTATGTATGTATGTATGTATGTATATCCCTAGGACTTTATACATATGTATGTGTATATATATGTGTGTGTGTGTGTGTAATATATATATATATATATATATATATATATATATATATATATATATATATATATATATATATATATATATATATATATATATATATATATATATATATATATATATATATATATATACACACACACACACACATATATATATATATATATATATATATATATATATATATATATATATATATATATATATATATACATATATATACATATATATATATATACATAAAGTTCTATGCATGTATGGTATTTCAACCATACTTTCTTAGTACTTCCATATCCGTATGTGTTTTCCATATGGTTGAAGTATGTATACACATTTTGAATCAACGAGGACCATAATACATATAAAGATATATACACATCATATATATACACACATATATTTATAAAACACACATGTACATACATGCCTACATACACACATGCATATGCAATTATAAACACACTTTCATATATCACACAAATGCTTACATGCATCACACATGCATGCCTACATACATCACACATACATGCCTACATACACACATATGTATACATGCATATTCAATTATAAACACACTTGCATACATATATGACACACATGCAAACATATATACACATGAAACACACATATGTGCATACTAACATATCTACATATAAAACACATACATATACATACACGCATATGCATATATACCTGAGAGATGTTTCTTCTTCAAAAATAAACCTATATACAAAATTTTAGTCATATCCTCGAGCTTCATGTTCTAACTTAAAAGGACATGTTTTCATCCGTGGTGGGATTCACCTATATTCTAATTGAATAAAGGAGAACCTATTGTCTGATACACATTCAAATGATTCAAGTTAATGATCGATAACTAGAGTAGGATCTACTATCTAATCTACTCATGTGTTTTCATTATTACCATCATTTTGGTAAAACATCAATATAGTCTCATCTTCATTATCCTTATTGATTTCTATTATTTCTTCTATTGTTAAATCTGTGTTCTCATAAGTGACCATCTATTGACACACTAATATCAATTTTTGGTAATTCTTCTTCGTCATCAATAAAATCAGCATGTATAGTATTATTGTCTTCATCAAGTACATTATTATCCTTGTCATGTATAACGATTCTAATTTCTCTTTGAGATGTCAATATATCCACATCCGATGATGAATCATCAGCATGACTTTCTTCAATCTTTGTAACAATAAAGTGTCCAAACAATGATTGACATCTAGGTTGAACTTGAATGACTTCCTACCAAGGATGCGCATTAGGGTTTTTCTAAAAGAAATGCTTGTTCAATGTGCCTAGGAAGAATATATGGTTCTTTAATTAATCGCATTATTTTCAAACAATCAATTGCTCGAAACCTAGATATTTCCCTTCTGAATTTGGGATCACTACCTCTATACTCAGCTCAAAACCAATCAATCTTCAAAATAACCTATCAAAATATAAAAAAACAAAAAATCATTATCATGTGCTCAAAAAAATAATAAATTCATAAAAAATAAAAAACTTAGTTTTACCATTTTGATTATATGAAACGATATTGAGTAGATACCAACAACTATTCCTACATAGCCAAGTTCCCTATCTATAAGGTTCGTATCTTTTGAGTTAGCACATGATAGTTTCTTGAAAGAAGCAACAATGCGAGAATCCTTTGTTTACATAAAGGATCAATCATTTTGATTCTAATATGCTATCCAAAAGCCCACATATTTGTGAACATTCAAGCATGTAATAAAAATCAAATTGTTAAAGAGAGACTAATATACATATTTGTGAACAAATAGAATATTATTAAAATTAAGTTACCTTTCTTTCACAACCTATCATTAGCTCCCTCTGCTCATCTGAGATTTGTTCATTATTTGCATTGGATCGTTGCATATGAGTATAGAGCCTATCTGTGAAAGAAGATACATTTGTATTCTTGTTACCATCGAGATTACATCTATATCTTTTGTTTCTCCATCTTTTACTTCGAATATTTTGAAGTTCCTATTCATATTCGCTAACAAATGCTTGCATGCATTCGCTATTATATGCTACAAAAGTAGAAACATCACTTTTTTCTTGTAATGTAAATTGAAATGGAAAATCCTTACCTGATAATACCTCATCTGTTATTTTTGAAGAAAACTCGTTGGTCCATGCACATGGATCTTCCTCATGAACTCTTTCAAGGTATTCACTAACATAATACATGCACTCTTCAAGCACCCATCCTTTTGCCATGAATCCTTCTGGCTTTTCTCTTTGTCGCACATAACCATTTAATATTCACATAAATCGCTTGAGCCAAAACATCCATTGAGTGTTTACAATACCTACAATCTCTATCTCATCCACAAGATGAACTAATAAATAAGCTTGTACATCAAAAAATGATGTTGAAAGCTCTTTCTCCATCAAACATAGCAACTCTCTGCATTGTACTCATTTTGGTGTACATCCATTGATAACCAGAGGTAGGATGTGCTTCAAAAAGTTATGCCAATCATGTGTCTTTAACCTAGATAAGCTTATATCATCCATAGTAAACATCTTTTGGAAAGATGCTCCATATCTTGTAGGTGTTCAAATCGATTGAATCCTATTGTTTATAGTTTGTACCTCTTTTGTATCCAAGGAGCAGGTGCATAAGTTGTTTCTTGTCGAGTTCTATCAAAAATTGATCATAACTTTGGTTTTGATTTTTGCTCCTCTAAATCATTTCTTGATGTTATTGTGTCTTGCAATCCAAGAAGATGTTGCCATAATGAATAACCATTCTTGAATATATGCATAGGTTCAAGAAGATGACAGACCTTTAACTCCTTCCAATACTCCAAAGAATACCATATCAACATATTCTCTGCTCTAATTTTTCTTTACCTAAAATCTTTACATTCTCATTTTCTTCATCATCACTGAAGATTTCATATTCTGGATCTATAAGAGGCCCATATGTCCATTTTCAATACCAATCCATAGGTGTCATTGGTTTTGGACACTAACCTATTTCAATCTTTCCATTAAAATGTAACGCTTGCATCTTAATGGATGATCATCAAGCAAGAACTATCGATGTTGAAGATAAATATTTTTATTGAGATTCTTACTATAAATTGATCTCAATCAATCACCACAATAAGGACAAGCCTTATATCCTTTAGTAGATATTCATGCATCATGAAAACCATAAAAATATAATTAGATTAACTCACATATAAATGTATACATATTAAATAAAAAAATAGATCATTATCTAAACATACCATATCTTGGAAAATCATGTATAGTCCAAGCCACAATTATATGAACCATAAAGTGTCTCTGATTAATGCTTTTCGATACATCAATGACATTAGTACCTCTCCATAACTCTTGGAGATCGTCAATGAGAGGAGCAAGATATATATTCATGTCTTTAACTTGTCTTTTTTCCGGGATTAAAAGTGAAAGCATTAAATGTTCCTTTTTAATGTTAAGGTATGGTGGGTTGTTGTAGTTAATGACTATCACAGGCCATGTTGACTATTTACTAGATTTCATCAAAAATAGATTAACCCCATCTAATGCAACTTCCAACTTTAGATTGTGTGGCTCTTGTACAAAATCAGGCCATCTAGAGTCAATATGTTTAAAAGTTGCACTATTTGCTGGAATTCTCATTATTCCATTAGTACTTTCATGATCAAATCCCCATGTCAAAAGCTTTGATAATTTAGGGCTTTGAAACATATGTTTAATTCGTGGAGCCAATGGAAAATGACTCAATACCTTTTTTGGGATTTTACCCTCTTTGTCCTTATATCTAGGAGATTGAAATTTCGGACATGTCAAAGAGTTTGCATATTCACATCTATATAAAAGACGATCATTAGGACGTGCATGTATACACTGATAATCTATACCAAGATTGTTGATTATCTTCCTCATTTCATCATGTGATGTGAGTTTTTACTGGCAACTGTGAATGGTGTGGTGGAAGATCATCAATGTCATACATAGGAATCTACACATGAATAAAAATCATTAGTATTCCATAAATAAATGAAAATTAAACTTTAAACACAAATTTAAATATGTAAGTTAATTTAAAAATAATTTCAATCAATTAGAGTTTTCAATGCAACACAAGATCGGTGAATAGAAAATTTTCATTGCTCTCTAGTTAAAAGGTGCTCTTGGAGGGCCATCCATAATTCACTAATAATTCATCACCAACATGTAATGAAGTAATAGCATTGACAACTATGTATCTTGCTACATTTCTACTCATGTATGGTGATTCGTGACTATTTTCACGCTCCTCAAATGTGCAATTAGTCATTGAACTATTATATCCTCGACTAATATTTATTAAACCTGCTATATTTCCATGCATGTAAGGTCCTCCATCACTATATAATCTTTCATTTTCAACATGTGTAATCCCTCTATTGGCAAGAGAAGTTGCATTCAGGCATAATCCATAAGTACTCATGCTTTGAACATAATGTATAAGTCGATACCAATCTCCCCATCCATATATAGGACCACAAAATGACATAAGAGTGACTTCAGAGTTCGGAGGCAGATGCAAATCCTCTACAATAAAGAGACCATGACCAACACCAGTAATCGTGGAAGGAGCAATCATATAACGATTACCCCAAAAGTTAAAAACATCTCCATCTAAAAGAAGTGGTCCTCTATTCCTCCCTCCATATCTTCTTCTATCATATGTTTGTGCTAGAGGACGATCACGATTTGGTAATGGATAATGTTCAGGTGTTTCATTCTGTAAACCAAGAGGTAGAGGATTTCGAGAAACCTCTACTTGTAATTGATAGATGGCAATTTTGTGACGTGTACGAGGTATATTAGCATTCTTAGTAGAAGAATCATCATCATCATCATCGAGCAAATAGTCTTGTATATAAAGTATGATTTGATTCTGTATATGATTTTCAATTAAAATAATGACATCAATATATAGAATCAATACACACCCAAGCTCTATCACGTTGATCATGTTAAAAGTCAAGCTTCAAGCTAAAAATTCGTGGGGAATCTTTTATGGACATGTGGAGCAATCAAAGGAAGCCAAAAGCCACGAGATTCCATCAAGAAAAGTCACTCAACCACTCCCCAAGTCATCTCAACTAATTCCTCCAAGTTAGGAGGCCGATTTGGAAAGGTAGTTCCTAGATTTTAGGGGCACACCTCTCACTATAAAAGGAGCATGTATCCCGACTTCTTTTGGGCCATCTTCTTGGAGTTTTAGCTCATGTAAAGTGAGCACTAAGTGCTGGAGTTGTGATAAGCAAGCCCCTTGCTTAAGCAACCCCCTTGCTTGCTTGTTTGTTTTCTTTTAGTAGGCATATCTATGTGTGTGTGCAGGCAGTGTTGCAACTCTCTACCCCTGAGTTGTTAGCATTGGTTCTCCCTCATATGGTATCCATTTGATGTAATTCTTGTCTCATTGGATAGCTATAAGAGTCTATTTTATGCTTACCAATTCTCTGGAGCATTCTCTGAGTAAGCTGGGAGCAACATTCATTTTAGTGAAGTTGTGTGATTGATATCTCTCTCTTTGTGTAGGCTCTGTTGGAAATATTTTGCTCTCTGTTGTAAGGGCTGGTTCTCCTTCTCTATGTATCCATTTGCTATGATTTTGGTGTCATTGGGTAGCTATTAGAGTCCTCTAAAGTTGACATAAGTTTGAGATTCATTCTCTGTATAATCTCTGAGAAAAGTTTGCTGGAGTGAAGTGAGGTCTCTGCTTGACTAGCAGTTGTGAGCATTCAACTAGCTCATGTTGTAGACATTGTTTCTCTTTGTGTAAGCATCCATTTCAAGTGAAATTTGTTTTGTTGGAAAGCCCTTGGTGTCTACTACAGGTCTACAAAAGCTCACTGGAGTTCTCTGCATAAGCTCTGAGTAAGAGCATTTTTTGGTGTGCAGAGGTCAAAGAAGGATACCTGTGGAGGTCATTCGCGCTTCATCGTTGCTTAGGGGTTGAGATACTTCCCCCATCAGTGGTATCAGAGCATTTGGGCATCTTGGAGGTATCACATACAAGCAAGAAGACATCTTGGAGTTGGTGGTTGAAGAGTTGCATCAACAAAAGCTTCTTGGAGGTAGCTCACATCAAGGGGGAGCTATTCTACTCAAATTTGCAAGAGCACAAGGTGTCCATCTAAGGAAAGCTTTGGATTGAGGTAACCTCAGAGCCTCATTTTCATTTTACACACATTGGAGCATTAGCCAAGGGCTAGGTCAAGTATCAAAGACTAGATATGGGAGACTTCAACACTCAAATTGAAAAGCTAGACAAAGGTAACTATCAACCATGGAGATTTAGGGTCTCCAACTATCTTATGGGCAAGGGCCTTTGGGGGTTGATTAGTGGAAGTGAACCAAGACCTAGGTTGGATGAGAATCCAACCAATGACCAGAGAAGGGCCTTTAGGGAATGGAATGAAAGAGACAAGAGGGTTATCTTTATTCTTTCCCAACACATTAGCAATAGCATGATCGGCCATATCCAAGACCTGGATTCAAGCATGAAGGTATGGGAGACACTTGAAAGGCTTTATTCAACAAGCACCAAAGCAAGGAAGATCCAACTCAAGAATGAGCTCAACAACCTTAGGAAGAGCTCAGGGAGTAGCATAAATGACTACATACTTAAGGTCAAGGAGTTATCAGATGCATTCGGATCCATTGGAAGCCACATAGACGATGACGATCTTGTGGCTTATACTCTCAATGGTTTGAGAGATGATGAGAAGTGGAAACCCTTTACCACTTCAGTTTATGTAAGGGATAATCTTCCCGATTTTGAGCAATTGGTTGCTCTCATGGTCACCGAAGAAATGAACATAGGTGGAAGTTCAACTAAAAGCAAAGATGCACAAGTTTTCTATGCAGGTAATCAAAGGGGCAAAGGAAGACAAGGACAAGGAAGGGGCATAGGAAGGTTTGGAGGAAGGCAAGGCCACTCAAGAAATCAAGGACATGACCAAGGCACCTCATCACAAAGAGGGAGAGGAAGATCAAGAGGAAGAGGAGGACGACATCAACAAAACAGGAATCAAGATGGCGAAGGATGTTACATATGTGGCAAGTTTGGCCACTATGCTAGAGATTGCTACCAAGGAGGAAACCAAAGGAACTATAATCAAGGTTCTTCATACAAAGGCCAAGGTAATTATGCTTCTACAAGTTCAGAAAATGACAATCTCTTGATGATGCACATGAATGGGAATTCAAGCAAAGTAGATAACACTTGGTATATTGATAGTGGATGTAGCAACCATATGAGTTGCAATGCTTCTTGGTTTACTAATCTACATGTTCCCAAAGGTAAAGGACATGTAGAAACAGGTGATGATACAGCCCATGAGATCTCCCATGTTGGAGATGTAGCTTTGGATGACAAGGAGGAAGGAAGATGTCTCAAGGATGTCTTGCATGTACCTACCATCACAAAGAACTTGGTGTCCGTTGGGCAAATGGTTGAAAGAGGCTATCAAGTAAGGTTCAACAAAGGTGGATGCTTTGTGGAGAAACCTAAGCAAGGTTACAAGGTCATAGCAAGAGGAAAGAAGCAAGGGAGACTCTTCACTTTGGAGGTAAATTCTCATTCTACTCAACATGTCTACTTCACATATGGAAACAAGAGGATTTCGGAGTTGGACTTGTGGCACAAGAGGATAGGTCACATCAACATACAAAGAATGAAGGAAATGCAATTCAAGAGGCTGGTTGAAGGTCTTCCCAACTTCCAAGGACAAGGTATGAAGCATTTATGTGAATCTTGTCAACTAGGGAAGCAAGCGAGACTTCCATTCAAGAAGAGTGGCTACATAAGCCAACATCCATTGGAGTTGATACATACAGATGTGTGGGGGCCAACGAAAGAGCAATCCATTGGAGGTAACAAGTACTTTGTCACTTTTATAGATGATTGCACAAGGATGGTTTGGGTTTATTTCATCAAAAACAAATCAGATGTGTTTACATGTTTCAAAGCATTCAAGGCAATGGTAGAGAAGGAAACAGGTACATATATCAAGAAGCTAAGGTCCGATGGAGGGGGAGAATATTTCTCAAATGAGTTTTCTGATTTTTTAATGGATCAAGGCATCAAGAGGCAAGTAACATGCAGGTACACACCCCAACAAAATGGAGTAGCAGAGAGAAAGAATAGATACATTGCCGAGATCGCTAGAGCAATGCTTAATGAGATGAATGTACCTAACATGTTTTGGAGTGATGCAGCAAATACCGCCGTGTATCTAATGAATAGGGCTCCTACCTCAGGGATCCATGGCTTGACACCATATCAAGCCTATTATGGTAAGAAACCTGATCTTTCCCACTTGAAGATATTTGGATGTACTTGTTATGTACATGTGCCAAGTGAATTGAGGCACAAGCTACAACCAAAGGCAGAAAAGTGTGTGTTTCTAGGATATTCAAATGATCATAAAGGTTGCAGGTGCTTCAACCCAAATACAAAGGACTTGAGGATATCAAGGGATGTAGCATTTGATGAGCTACTCCCTTGGTATAAGAAGTACGATTGTATGCAGGACTATGAAGAAGAAAAGCATGGACATGATGAAGAACAAATCGACCTAGAGCTAAGCGGCCCAAGGTGTTCCATCAATGAAGATAGTTCAAGCATGAACTCACCATGGAGGGGGAGACCTTCATCAAGCTATGAAGCACAATCAATCAACAAAGGCAAAGCAACATTGGTGGAGTTGGATGAAGAAGGTAATGAAGTTGAAGATGATGAAGGACACATGATGGAGAAAGAAGCCACGTCAAAGAAAGAGATCAAGTTCCCAAGGCAAAGGAGGTTTATTCCTCCAAAAGGTGAAGAAAGGAAGTCTTCTAGAGTTAAGTATCCAACTCAAAGGTTTACTTATGATTCATACATGGCAACACATTATGCATATATGAACAAAGTAGTAGAAGATCATGAGCCCGATTGCTATGAAGATGCAAGCAGGTACACCGAATGGAAAGAGGCAATGCAAGAAGAGATCGACGCACTTGAGGAAAATCAAACATGGACTCTAGTGCCCAAGAAGGAGAACATGAAGGTAATAGGTAATAAGTGGGTGTATAAAGTAAAGAGGAATTCAGATGGATCTATTTCTAGGTTCAAAGCAAGATTGGTGGCTAAGGGTTTTGCACAAACCTATGGAGTGGACTTTGAAGAGACATTCAGCCCCGTGGCAAAGATGAGCACCATTAGGACACTCATTGCAATGGCTGCTAGCAAAGGATGGAAGCTCTTCCAATTGGATATCAAGAATGCCTTTCTCAATGGAGACTTGGAAGAAGAGGTATACATGGAGCAACCACTAGGTTTTGTTCATAAAGAGTTTCCACATCATGTTTGTAGGTTGAAGAAGGCACCTTATGGCCTAAAGCAAGCTCCAAGGGCTTGGAACCAAAGATTGGTGGACTATTTGATCAAATGTGGTTACAATCAATGCAAGGCGGATCCATCTCTCTTCATCAAACAAAGAGGAGAACTTGTGGTCTACATGTGTGTGTATGTAGATGATCTTATCATTACAGGTAATGATACAAAGGGCATTAAGGAGATCAAGGCAAAGCTTGGAAAGGAGTTTAGGATCTCTGATCTTGGAGATCTTAGGTATTTTCTTGGCATTGAAGTTGTATACAAAGAAGAAGGTATTATGCTCATACAAAGGAAGTATATTCTAGACCTACTTGAGAGGTTTGGGATGCTACATTGCAAGCCTATTTCAAATCCCATGGAAGTTAATGTAAAGCTAAGCTCCATTGATGGAGAGCCATTAGAGGATGTAACTTTGTATCGATCTATTGTAGGCTCTTTCAATTATGCCACAATAACCAGGCCTGACATAGCATATGGAGTTGGAGTGTTATCACAATTTATGCATAGTCCAAGGACTACACACTTGCAAGCTGCAAGAAGAATGTTGCGATATCTCAAAGCCACTATAAATGAAGGATTGTTCTACTCATTTGATGATGATATGCAGGTCAAAGCTTATTCCGATGCCGATTGGGCCGGTTCGAAGGAAGATAGAAGGAGTACAAGTGGTTACCTACTCATGCTAGGTAGCAAGATCATCTCATGGATTTCAAAGAAGCAACCCACGGATTTCTTCCACCGAGGCTGAGTATAGAGCTTTGGCTCAAGTCACATGTGAGCTAATGTGGATTAAGAAGTTATTTATGGAGCTTAATTTGCAGGTTGACACATATCCAATTTTTTGTGACAACATGAGTAGCATTCATCTAGCATCGAACCCTGTCTATCATGCTAGAACCAAGCATATTGAAGTGCACTATCACTTCATAAGGGAAAAGGTGATATCCAAGGAAGTTTCAGTACATCATATTGGTACTAAGGACCAAGTTGCGGACATGTTTACAAAGGCTTTGGATGGGATGAAGATTTCAAAATTCAAGCAATGCATCAACATGAAGGAGCTTGGATGAGGATGAAGAATTGAAGCTTGAGGGGGAGTGTTAAAAGTCAAGCTTCAAGCTAAAAATTCGTGGGGAATCTTTTATGGACATGTGGAGCAATCAAAGGAAGCCAAAAGCCACGAGATTCCATCAAGAAAAGTCACTCAACCACTCCCCAAGTCATCTCAACTGATTCCTCCAAGTTAGGAGGCCGATTTGGAAAGGTAGTTCTTAGATTTTAGGGGCACACCTCTCACTATAAAAGGAGCATGTATCCCGACTTCTTTTGGGCCATCTTCTTGGAGTTTTAGCTCATGTAAAGTGAGCACTAAGTGCTGGAGTTGTGATAAGCAAGCCCCTTGCTTAAGCAACCCCCTTGCTTGCTTGTTTGTTTTCTTTTAGTAGGCATATCTATGTGTGTGCGCAGGCAGTGTTGCAACTCTCTACCCCTGAGTTGTTAGCATTGGTTCTCCCTCATATGGTATCCATTTGATGTAATTCTTGTCTCATTGGATAGCTATAAGAGTCTATTTTATGCTTACCAATTCTCTGGAGCATTCTCTGAGTAAGCTGGGAGCAACATTCATTTTAGTGAAGTTGTGTGATTGATATCTCTCTCTTTGTGTAGGCTCTGTTGGAAATATTTTGCTCTCTGTTTTAAGGGCTGGTTCTCCTTCTCTATGTATCCATTTGCTATGATTTTGGTGTCATTGGGTAGCTATTAGAGTCCTCTAAAGTTGACATAAGTTTGAGATTCATTCTCTGTATAATCTCTGAGAAAAGTTTGCTGGAGTGAAGTGAGGTCTCTGCTTGACTAGCAGTTGTGAGCATTCAACTAGCTCATGTTGTAGACATTGTTTCTCTTTGTGTAAGCATCCATTTCAAGTGAAATTTGTTTTGTTGGAAAGCCCTTGGTGTCTACTACAGGTCTACAAAAGCTCACTGGAGTTCTCTGCATAAGCTCTGAGTAAGAGCATTTTTTGGTGTGCAGAGGTCAAAGAAGGATACCTGTGGAGGTCATTCGCGCTTCATCGTTGCTTAGGGGTTGAGATACTTCCCCCATCAGATCAAGAGGTGGTGCATGCTCAAAACTACCATACTCTACATCATGTTCAATGCATTCCAATCTTGGTCTTCAATACGTACCATAAAAGATTACACCAACATATAATATACTATTGATAGTAAAATTCATCATAATTCCTATCGGAGGACACATGTGAAGATGTTGTTGCATAGATAGGAGGTGGTGGAGTACCCTCTGATTGATCATAATCTGATTATAATATAACAATTAAAAAACATATATCATTCATATATGTATCTATCAAATACTAGAATTAAAAGTTTGATATATTTACAATAAGTAGTCCTTGCACGATTAGGAGACAGTGGTGGAGTTCCCTTTGATTTATCAAAATCTGATTATGTAGCAAATAAAGGTAGTAGATATTAATAATCTGATTATTTACATACATACACATTCACATATACACATTTACACATACACACATATTCACATATACACAAATACACATTCTAAGATATAAATACACATACAAAACTATAAATGTATGACATGTGTATGTATCTAGGCATATGTGGATGCATGTGTGTGTATGTGTGCATGTATTTATTATGTGTGTGTATCTATATGTGCGGGTATATGTATGCATGTATCTATATGTGTGTAGGTATGTATTTACTATGTACATGTGTGTATATGTATGTGTGTGTGTATATGTGTATGTGTATGCATGTATCTGTGTGTTGTTGTGTATGTGTATGTGTATGTGTATATGTGTATATATACGTGTACATGTGTATATGTATATGTGTATATGTATATGTGTATATGTATATATATGTATATGTATATATGTATATGTATATGTGTATATGTGTATTTGTGTATATGTATATGTGTATATATGTATATGTGTCTATAAGTGTATGTGTATGTATATATGTATGTGGATATATATGGATGTGTAAGTGTATGTATATATGTATGTGTGTGGGTATGTATTTACTATGTATGTGTATGTATGTATATGTGTATGTGTATGCATGTATTTTTGCAAATACTGTAAAGCAAATGATCGTGTCATTAAGAGTTGTCTAAAATTGGCTGCTAAAGAGGCAAAGAAGAAAGAGTCTAGAATGGTTGTTGTATAGGCCTCTACACCAAAAATAGAGTATGCTAATCTTGTGTAGGATGAAGAATGGAATTTTACTACTATTTGTAGTTTTGACCCATCTTCTCATGAGCAGTGTATGTATGTAGTAGACTTAGATGTTTGGTACTTTGATAGTGGAGCAACCAAACACATCACAGTGCAGTTTCTTCTCTTGGCTTGAGCTTGGCGCTACAGGGAAAACTATCACATGTGCCGACAACTCCTCTTATCCTATCATGGGAGTTGGTAAGATCATTATGACTACTATTGATGCTAGTTCTTTCACTTTGTTGGATGCTTTATTTGTGCCAGGGATCAAGAAAAATTTGTTATCAGTTTGTGCATTAGTCAAGATTGGCTTGGTTGTGAAATTTGTTGATGACAGATGTACAGCTCATGATGTGTCAAATGGTGATGTGATTATTGCTTCTAGCATTTTATGTCATGGGCTTTATAAGCTCATAGGCTATGAAAAATCTATGAATGATTTGGCATGTGCAGTACATGATTCTCAGGCTATTTCATATGCAAAGCTTTGGTCATCTGAATTTTGCTAGTTTGCTACACCTGTAGAAATCTAAAATGGTGTCTTCTTTGCCCAAACTTGAGGCACCCGGCGAACATGTATGTGAAGGCTATATTTTGGGCAGAATGAAGCATTCCTCATTCCCAAAAGATGTTTTAGTTCGAGCTACTCTGAGACTACAAACTTGTTCATAGTGATGTATGTGGCCCTATGTAGACACCCTCTTTTATGGAACTATCTTTACTTTGTGACTTTCATTGATGATTTTTACAGGCATGCATGGGTATATCCACTCAAAGCAAAGTCCGACGTGTTTATGTGCTTCAAACAATTTTTGGTTTTAGCTCAAATTAGCATGTAAAATGGGCACCCTCCGTTCTGATGGGGGGAATATATGTCTTCTGACTTTAATGCATTTCTGGCTGAACATGGGATAAAACATTAGTGTACAATGTTGTATACACCTCAACAGAATGGAGTTGCTGAATGCAAGAACAGGTCACTCATGGAGATGGCGAGGTGTATGGTCAAGACTCAGGCTTTACCACACAATTTTTGGCTTGAGGTTGTCATGTGCAGCATGTGTACTTAACAGGTATCCCACTAAAGCACTGCAGTCTATCACTCCATATGAGGCTCGGCATGGTCGCAAGCCATGTGTTGCTCATTTGCATGTTTTTGGTTGTCTGGCATATGCATTAGTGCCCGAACAACATCACAAGAAATTGGATGATAAAGCAGTAAAATGTATTTTTATTGCGTATAGTTCTCAAAGTAAAGGCTCTCATATGTATCATCCATAGACTAACCACATTTTGGTTAGTCGTCATGTTGTTTTTGTGGAAGATGTTATTCAGCCGTTACTTTCATGTACTAAGGAGACATCTGTTAGCTCCAAAGACATGTATGATACTTTGTTGTCTCTTTTTACAGGTGGAGAGTCTAGTGTTAGTCCAAATGAGGCAACTTCTCAGTCTTTGCAGATTTCATGTGATCATGTAGATCATTCCATTTTTTATGTAGATTTACATGATGCACTTCTTGATGAGAGAGCTTATATTGAGCAGGCAAAAACTATGCCAAAATGGCTAGTGCAAACTTTGCATGACAGCAAATTAGATGCACCTCTATCATATTGTACTCGTTCAGGCTCTCATAGTGCCTCTTTTGCATTAGATTGCTATGCTATGGCTGCCTCTAGTCTCTGTGATGAGACTGAGCCTGTTTCGTTTGATGAAGCACAAATTTCTAAACATTGGATGGTTGCAATGCAATCTGAATATGGTGTTATCATAAAAAATGGTCCTAGTCTTTACGTGACTTGCCTCCTAACAAGAAGGCCATTGGCACTAAGTGGGTATACAAGCTGAAGCGTAAACATGATGGAACAATTGACAAGTATAAGGCTAGGCTTGTTGCAAAGGATTATGCACAGGAAAGAGGCATTGATTTTAATGAGACCTTTGCTCCTACTTGTTGAATGACTACTATTTGTAACATCTGTGCACTTCCAGGTCATCATGGTTGGAATGTACATCAGCTGGACATTAAAAAAACATTTCTGAATGGTGACTTACATGAAGAAGTGTATGTTTTTCAGCCCAATGGCTTTGTACAAAAAGGGCATGAAAACCAAGCATGCAGGTTGAAAAAGGCTTTATATGGTTTGAAACAAGCACCACATGTTTGGTATGAAAAGATAAATGCCTATCAGATTGCACATGGTTTTGAGAATAGTCCAACTACAAGCACCTTATATGTTAAGCATGCTAATGATTTACTTCTGATCATTTTTGTGTATGTTGATGACATGCTGCTCACTGGTCCTCATGACATGCATATTGCTGATTTTAAGGCTGATTTGCATGGCTCATTTGAGATGTCTGATTTGGTGCATTCACATCATTATTTGGGCATTCAATTTATGCAAGTTGATGGTGGAATGGCTTTGTGTCAAAACGAAATATATTGACACATTATTGTAGTGTTTTGGCTTTGAATACTGCAAACCTATTGCCATTCCTATGGAGACAGGTTTACGATTGATTCTTCATGATGCTGGATATGAATTTGATGTTGTTGTCTATCAGAGGCTATTGGATGCTTGATTTACTTATGCATTACTTGGTCAAGTATTCAGTTTGTTGCCTCACAGATGAGCAGGTTTATGCATTGCCCAGGTGTCAAGCATTGGTAGGCGATTAAGTGCATCTTTCGCTACTTGAGTGGTGTCCAGCTACTTGGATTGTTTTATCCCAAGGGGGGATCACTACCGCCAGATTTGCATGCTTTTTTTATAGTGATTGGGCTGGTTGCTATTGTTGAGATATCAAGCTCAACATGTGATGATCCAGGATGAAACGTATCAGTCTTTCGTTTCTCTGACATGTATAGTGGTCATGCCGGTATATGTCAGGGATACTTCATTGAGCTTTATTAGATTTATCTACCGAGAGTGATGGCACATTTGTTCCTTGCAAGCTCACTCATTCGTGGACATTAGGTTTCTCCTTATGTACTGATCTTTATATATTGCACTTGTTCTATTCTTGTTTTTAGATCATTCTTGTACATTCCTTTTTATGTTATAGAAGAAGAAGAAGAAGATCATTCTTCCTTGCTTCAATCTGAGTGTGTGCTTCTCTTTGATTGTGAGTGTGTGTGTGAGCTTTCTTCCTTATCTCCTTTCTCGTGACATGGTATCAGAGCCAGTGTGGTTGTGAGCTCATGGAGAAGTTTGATCATGAAGAGTACACGAGATGGCGTGGAGAAAACGCGATTCACAAATGACCCATCTCGACCTTCGTTTTGAGCCCGCAAGGTGGGGCCCACACGAAAGCCAGGTCAGCTTCAGAAACTATAACTTGCATCATGTCCGGCAACACTTATATATTCCAGATCCAGAATTTCAAGCGATTTCGTCTACTGTTGATACATGAAAATTGTGTTTTTCTGATATCGAATTGTCACGTCATAGTGCGACAGTGTTCAAGCAGAAGTGTTGCTTGTAATGAATCAGTTTATGAGCGATAAGATGGAAAAGAACAACTTCCATGCTTGGAGATTCAGAATGATGAATTTCTTGATGGGAAAAGGCTACTAGAAGTACATCGAAGGAGAGAATGAAAATGTTCTGCAGTTACTATAGAGGAATCGGATTGCAGAATAGAGCGTATGAGGAATGGAATCAAGGAGCACAAAAGGTAATGTATTGGCTATCTGTTAGCATACATGATAGCATGATTGGGCACATACAGGATGCCAAGATTTCAAAAGAGGCTTGGAACAATTTGATCACATTGTATGAGACCAATACAAAGGCACTTGCAACTCAAGGACGAGCTGCATAGATTGGAAAAGAAGAGCATGCTGGTAAGTGACTACACCTTGAAAATCAAAAGCATATGTGAATCACTTGCATCTATTGGTGTGAATGTAGATGATGATGATGATAAGGTGGAAGTGTGCCTTCATGGTTTAGGAGCTGCATATAAGCAGTTCAAAACTTCTATACAGACCAGTAAAATATTCTGAATTTTGTTGATCTGGTCTCTATGCTAATTATTGAAGAAAAGAATCTTGGTGAGGATTCAAACTCCCAAGGAAAATCTAGTTCTGAGCAGGTATTCTACTCTGGCAGAGGAAGAGGCAAAGGTAGAGATTTCTGAAGTGGAAGAGGAAACAGTAACCAAGACCAAAGTCAACAACAGAATCATGCACGAGGAAGAGGATAGTTTCGAGGTAGGGGGGCCCAAGAGGTAGCATAAATTTCCAAAGAAATTTTTCAGTTAATGACAGTAAAGGATGTTGGAATTGTGGTAAACTTGGACACTTTGAACGTGATTGCGCGTTGAAGAATCAAAATAACAAAAGGCAACAAAACAACTATGCATCCACAAGTGCAGATGATTCGGAGAAGTTGTTCATGGTTCAACATCACATGATGAATATGATGTCCGCTTGTGTTTCAAAATCGAATGATAATGTCTATTATGTTGATTCAGGTGCTTCAAATCACATGGCACATCATGCGGACTGGTTTAGTACTTTGCAGAAATTACCAGTTCTTGGATATGTTGAAACAGGTGATGACACCACACCCTATCGAGCATATAGGAAATATAGCATTGTCCATGGAGGATGGGAAGTTAAAACACCTTGTTGATGTGCTAGATGTTCCAAATATAACAAAGAATCCGGTTTCTATTGGACAAATGGTTGACCAAGGATTATTAGTCAGGTTCAATGCTGATGGGTTATATGTAGAAGAATACAAAGGGGATGGAAGATTGATTGCCAAAGGAAACAAAGTGGGTAGGATGTTCACCTTAAATGTGAAAATTCCTGAAATGAATGCATCCATGTTTGCAAAAGGTGCAAGAGTTATCGATATATATAGAGATGCGGCACAAACAGATTGGACATGCAAACTTGCAAAGGCTGAAATTGATGCAATCAAAAGAGATTCTCCATGGACTACCAAATTTCAAGGTTACAGAGATGCAAAAGGTATGTGATGCATGTCAATTTGGTAAATAGTCAAGATCATCGTTTATGCATGACAAGCATGTTAGTGAGAATGTGCTAGAAATAGTACATACAAATGTTTGGGGTCCTACAAAGACCACATCTATGGGCGGTTGCAAGTTTTATGTTTCTTTCATTGATGACCACACACAGAAAGTGTGGGTATATTTCATGAAAGAGAAGAGTGAGGTGTTCACTCACTTCCATAATCTTAGAGCTATGGTGGAAAAGTAGACAGGGAAGTATATTCAAACATTAAGGTCTGATGGAAGAGGTGAATACATGTCAAATGAGTTCAACAACTTTCTTAAAAGTCATGGAATTCGACGTCAGTTTTCATGCAGGTACACACCACAACAAAATGGTGTTGTTGCATGCAAAAATAGACATATTGCAGAAATAGCAAGAGCCTTGATGGCTGAGAAGAATATGCCTCATTGTTATTGGGCAGAAGTTGTGCATACGGCTGTATGATGAACACAACTCCAACTACTGTTGTACATCAAGTTACACCTGAAGAAAAGTTCACAGGTAAAAAGCCAAACTTATCACATATGAAAGTTTTTGGTTGTATTGCATATGTACATGTTCTAGATGAGATGAGGACAAATCTTGATCCAAAAGCAGAAAAATGTGCCTTCATTGGATACTCCCTTGAGAAAAAGGGATATAAATTTCATAACCCACTCACACCATAGGTGAAGGTGAGCAAAGATGTGGTATTTAATGAAATGTCAAGCTTCTATGCAGATGCCAAAGAAGAACTAAATCTTGAACCAAATGACAAAGAAAATGCTAAAAAATCAAGTGCAGAATCTCAAGTTTTGAGTGGACCGGCTGCATCACCAAGTTTTGAGTGGACCGGCTGCATCACCAAGCATATAATTCCAACTCAAATCCATGAAGTGGAAGATTGCGTGGAAATTTCAGTCCAGAAAATTCATCAAATACATCCAAGAAAGGTAAAGAAAAGCTTTCTCCTGGTAGTAAAACATGTGTAGGTTTTGAAGATGTTGATGGAGATTCAAGCAGTTCAGAAAAGATTCTTGATGAGGAACTTGGATTGCCCTCTATGAAGACTCTAGGAGTAAGAAACGCACATGCAGATGATACAAGGAGAAGTGACCCAGGACCAAGAAGATCTAGGAGGATGCGGAATTCAGTGCAACGATTGACGTATGATAGTTATATGGCTCGTCATTGTGCCTACATGACAAAGGTAACACAAGATGTTGAACCCTCTTGTTTTGAAGATGCAATTGGGAATGCAGATTGGGAAAATGCTATGGATGAGGAGATGGTTGCACTTTATGTAAATGATACATGGAAGCTGGTTCCATTACCGAAAGGCAAGAAACCCATAGGCTGTAAATGGGCTTACAAGGTAAAGCACAACGCTGATGGTAGCATAAGCAGGTACAAAGCATGATTGGTAGCAAAACGATATGCACAAACATATGGCATTGATTATGAGGAAACATTCATCCCTGTAGCTAAAATGTATACTATTAGAACACTTGTTGCATTAGTTACAGCAAAAGGATGGACTTTGCATCAGATGGATGTGAAGAATGCTTTCTTACATGGTGAGTTATAGGAAGAAGTATACATGGACCAACACAAGGATATGAAGATTCAAAGCATCTAGAATATGTTTGCAGGTTGCAAAAGGCTTTGTATGGGCTGAAGCAAGCTCCTCTTGCATGGCATGCAAGGATTGTTGATTACTTAACCACCATTGGGTTTTCTATGTGTGATGCAGATCATTCACTATATGCAAGGAAGTGTGATGATGGCATCACAATTGTGGCTATTTATGTTGATGACTTGATTGTGGGTGGTGATAATGAAGAAAGCATTAAAGAGGTAAAGAAACTTCTTATGCAGGAATTTGACATGAAAGATCTTGGTGTGTTGCGCTATTTCTCGAGCATTGAGTTTATACATACAGAAATATGTATATGGATGTCACAAAGGCAATATGCCTTGAATATGCTGCAAAAATTATGGTATGTCTGATTGTAAGCCAATTTCTATGCCATTAGATCAGAATTGGAAGTTAGATACTACATCAGGTGAAGCATTGGAAGATGCTACTATGTACAGGAAAATTGTGGGAAGTTTGATATATCTCACAATTACGACGCTTGATCTTAGCTACACTGTTGGACTTGAAAGTCAATTTATGCAGGCTCCCAAGAAGCCACATTTAGATGCTCTGAGGCGCACTCTACGTTATGTGAGTGCTACTTTGGATTATGCAGTGTTTTATGAAGCTTTTGTAGATTTGCAGGTTCATGGATACACCAATGCAGATTGGGCTGGTAGCATTCTAGATAGAAGATCTACTAGTGGCTTTCTATTCTCACTTGGGAGTGCATCTATTACATGGAGTAGCAAGAAGCAACCCATTGTTGCTTTGTCGAGTACAGAGGCTGAGTATAGAGGTGCTGCAATGGCAGAATGTGAGGCATCATGACTGGAGATGTTACTTGCAGATTTAGGTGTGGATACAATCATTTTTCTACATCAAGGTATTTAGTTAGTGGCCATGGCTGAAAGCAATGATGTATTCAGTATGTTGACTATTGAGGAAAAGTTAGATGGTACCAATTACATGATATGGTCATATATGATGCATCATGTATTGGTAGTAAAAAGATTATGGAATTTTATGTTGGGTATTGAAAAATGCCCTACTACACCTACAAATACAGTTATTGAAGTTGATATAGATAGCCTTGAAGATGATGATCTTCAGATTCCTATTCATGCTTCGAATCCTACTGCACCTACTGTAGAGCAACTTCGTTGGGATGGTTGAGATGCTAAGGCACATGCATTGATAGCCTTGTCTGTCAAACATGCCATTATCCCTCATATTTGCTCTTGCAAAATAGCAAACCATGCTTGGGATACAGTTACCACTTTATACCATGCAAGAAATGAGGCTCATGTTGCTTACCTCTATAAATAGTTGGAGAGTGAGCGTATGAATGAAGGATATTCTAGGGATACTTTTTTGAAAATATCAAAGAATTGAAGGAACAATTGATTTTTGTTGATGAAGTCTTACAAGATAGTTGACTTGTGCAGACTGTTCTTAATGGTCTTCCAGATTCATATTAGAGTTTTGCTTCTACTATTTGACTGATGATGAAAGGCAACCTAAATGCCTTAGCATTTGAGGAGTTAGTCTATGTTTTGTTGCAGGAAGATCAGAGCTCATCTACTAGTAAGCAAAAATCTACTAATGCAAATGAAGACAAAGATGAGAAGAAAATAGAAAAGCAGAAATAATCTTGCAAATATTATAAAGGGAATGATCATGTCATAAAGAGCTGTCCAAAATTGGTAGCAAAAGAGGCAAATAAGAAAGAGGCATCTACATAAAAAATAGATTTTTCTAATCTTGTGTAGAATGAAGAATGGATGTCTACTAATACATGCAGTTATGACCCATCTTCTCATGAGAAGTGCATGTCTGCAATAGGCTCAGATGTTTGGTACTTTGATAGTGGGGCAAACAAACATATTACGTCACTATGCAGTTTCTTCCGTTCACTTGAACCTGCATCTATAGGGAATACTCTCATGTGTGCAAAAAACTCTTCATATCCTATAATGGGAGTTGGTAAGATCATTTGATTATCGTTGATGGTACTTCTTTCACATTGTCAGATGCATTGTATGTGCCAAGGATCAAGAGAAATCTGTTGTTAGTTTTAGCATTAGCCAAGATTGTCTTGGTTGTCAAATTTGTTGATGATAGGTGTACAATTCATGATCTTTCAAATGACAATGTCATTATTTCTTGTGGCATTTAATGTCATGGGTTGTATAAGCTCATAGACTATGCAAAATTTGTGAATGATTCAACATGTACAATTCAAGATTATCATGCTATCTCAGATGCAAAGCTTTGGCATGCACGTTTCGATCATCTGGATTATACTAGTTTGCTACACATACAAAAATCTGATACGGTGTTCTCTTTGCCCAAACTTGAGGCACCTTGTAAACAATTATGTGAAGGTTGTATTTTGAGAAAAATACTGCGTTCTTCCTTCCCTAAAGATGGTTCAGTTAGAGCTGCTCAAAATTGCAACTTGTTCATAGTGATGTCTGTGATCTTATGTAGACACCTTCTTTTGGGAACCACCTTTACTTCATGATGTTCATTGATGATTTTTCTAGGCATGTATGGATTTATCCATTGAAAGAAAAGTCTGAAGTGTTTGTGTGCTTCAAATAGTTTTTGGCTATGGATGAAAATCTGTTAGCATGTAAATTGGGCACCCTCCATTTTGATCGAGGGGGGAATACATGCCTTTTGATTTTAATGCATTTCTGGCTGAGTGTGGGATAAAACATCAATGTATACTGTCGTAACAAAATGGAGTTGTAGAAAGAAAGAACGGATCTCTCATGGAGATGGCGAGGTGTATTGTCAAAAGTTAGGCTTTACCACATAGCTTTTGGCTTGAGGCTATCATGCATGCAATATACGTGCTTAATAGGTGTCCCACAAAAGGAGTGCAATCTATCACTCCATATGAGGCTTGGCATGGTTGCAAACCATCTCTTTCTCATCTTTGTGTCTTTGGTTGTCTGGCATATGCATTAGTGCCTAAACAACAATGCAAGAAATTGGATGATAAAGCAATGAAATGTATTTTTGTTGGGTACAATTATGAAAGCAAAGGTTATGGTCTATATCATCCACATATCAAACTCATTTGGGTTGGCCTTGATGTTGTTTTTGTGGAAGATGCAATTCATCCATTACTTTCATGTACTAAGGAGACATCAGTTAGCTCCAAAGATGTGTATATGACACTTTGCTACCTTTCTTATAGGTGGAAAATCAAGTGTTGGTCCAAATTAGGCAATTTTTTAGCCTTTATAGGTTCCACATGATGATGCAGATCATCCCATTTTTTATGCAAATTTACATGATGCACTTGTTGATGAGAGAAATGATATAGAGGAGACAAAAACAATGCCTAAATGGCTTGTGAAGACTTTAAGAGATAAAAAATTAGATGTAGCTCTATCATATCGTACTCATTCATGCTCTCCTAGTAATTCCTTTGCATTAGATTGTTATGTGATGGCTGCCTCTAGTCTTTGTGATGAGAATGAGCCTATTTCTTTTGATGAAGCATAAAATTTAGAAAACAAGATGGTTGTTATGCAATCAAAATATGATGCTACTATGAATGGTACCTCGTCTTTATGTGATTTGCTTCCTGATAAAAAGACCATTGGCACTAAATGGGTATACAAGATGATACATAAGCATGATGGAATAGTTGACAGGTATAAGGATAGGCTTGTTGCGAAAGGTTATGCTCAAGAGCGGGATTGATTTTGATGAGACCTTTGCAAACACTTTCCAAATGGCCACCATTTGTAGCATCTCTGCACTTGAACCTCATCATGGTTGGAATGTACATCAGTTGGACATTAAAACTACACTTTTGAATGATGAATTACATGAATAAGTGTATGTATTTCACCCTCATGGTTTTGTGTAGAAAGGGCATGAAAACAAAGTATGCCAGTTGGAAAAGCCATTATATGGTTTGAAGCAAGCACCATGTGCTTGGTATGAAAAGATACATGCCTACTTGATTGCACATGGTTTTGAGAATAATCCAGCTGAGAGCACATTTTATGTTAAGCGTGCAAATGATGTACTTATTATCATTGTTGTGTATGTTGATGACATCTTGCTCACTGGTCCTAATGAGAAACATATTGCCAAATTTAAGGCTAATTTGCATGCCTCTTTTGAGAGGTCAGATTTGGGGCGTTTGCATCATTATTTGGGCTTTCAATTTATGCAAGTTAATGGGGGAATAGTTTTGTGTCAAACAAAATATATTGACACATTATTGTAGCATTTTGGCCTTGAAGATTGCAAACCTATTGCCCCTCCTATGGAAAGAGGTTTATAGTTAAGTCTTCATGATGTTGGAGATGCATTTGATGATGTTCTCTATTAGCAGTTTGTTGGATGCTTGATTTACTTATGCATAACTCAGCTTGATATTTAGTTTTCTATCTCTCAAATGAGCAGGGTTATGCATTGCCCAAGTGTCAAGCATTGGCAGGTAATTAAGCACATATTTTGCCAGTTGAGTGGCACCCGACTACTTGGGTTGTTTTATCCCAAGGGAGGATCATTACCACCAGATTTACATGTTTTTTTTAACTCAAACTGAGATGGTTGTTATGACACTCATGTGTCCACTAGCGGTTTTTGCTTCATGCTTGGTAGCTCATGCATTTCTTGGTTGAGCAAGAAGCAGCCTATTATGACCACTTCTAGTTGTGAGGCTGAGTATAGAGTAGCTTTCATAGTGACTGTTGAGTGTGTGGCTCATATGACTTTTAGCTGATTTGGGTGTTTGTCAATCTTCTTCCACCACCATCTTCACTGAAAATCAGAGCACATTGGTAGTTGCAAGGAACCATGTGTTCTATGCTTGCATAAAGCACATTGGGGTGTATTATCATTATGTCAGGGATAGGTTCTCTGCTAGAGATATCAATTTGGCATATGTGCCCACATAGGAGAACATTGCATACCTTCTCACAAAGGCTCTGCCTAGGGAGAAGTTTGAAGCTTTTTACAAAGCTTTGGGCTTACTTCCTTTTGTGGATTGATATATGTCCACATAGCTTGGCACTACCTTATACATGAGTGCCAACCACTTGTTCATTGCATCACTCCTGGGGGGGGATTTGTTGATATATTTTGGTAGTGATGTGTGTGAACATACTTAGGACTATCCGAACACCTTTTTCCCTCTCTAGGAGGTTTTTCCCCACGTCTTGTATATATGCCTATAACCCTAATGGGTCACTTATCTTTGTACATTCACTTGATAATTCATTCAGTGTTGTGTTGTGCTCCAATATTCTTCTTCTTCCTCATGATGTTCGTGTCTTGTTCAGACCTTGAACTCCAACCAAAATTAGGTAAAGTTGTATACAACTATGTATTTAAGTGTCCACATTAAAGCAAAAATACTTTGGATAGGTGGCATAATGCGTCCATTAGAGATCCCCAAAGCTATGTGTTAAAGCCTATTTATGGACTTCATTATAGGGTGATCATTTAATAAAGTAAGTTTATGATCTAGGGGTCCGGTCGGTTCAAACAGATCTGAAATCGAGCATCGTTTGTTCATCCAATTGTATGACCAAAGATCTCGAGTTTAGACTTACTAGGAGGTCTTGTGCTCTTGTGAACAAGTGATCCACTTAGCTTAGTGGTTAAGTCTCAAGGATGTGAGGGAGGAGGTGTTGGGTTGAATCCCCATGGGGGACATGGGGAGAGTATTTTGCCCAAAGAGATCTAGAGCCTTCTAGAAGCATCCACTCGAGTTAAATCAAGTTAACTGGGACACTTGGTGCAGATGCAGTTACATGGCTGACACTTGGATGGTTAGTATCCACCTGCCCAAGAAGACAGTCCCTTGGAGAGAGCTATATATAGAGGCATTTTGTTGGGAGGAGAGTCATCTCTCTAGCACGTGGTGGTCGTAATCCTCGTTCTCTTGCATTGGTATCAGAGTAGATTGACAATTCCCAAGAACTTTTTGCTCAAGTCTTTGAGAAACGTGTCCTAAGTTGGACAATTTTCATTTTGAATTTGGTTTGGAAAACTTGAAGTTTGGTTGTCCCAAACATCTAACTTGGATGTTTGTACAATGGTTAACTCCTATCCAATAGTTACTTGATTTTTTCACCCGACTAGATGACTAATTTGTCCTAATGAGTTAAAAAATCCTATGTAAACTGTAGGATAAAGTTTACCATTTTCTTTGAATCAATCATACTATAACTTGAACAATTCAAATTTAAAATGAAAATTGTCCAACTTAGGACACATTTCTCAAATACTTGAGCTAAAAGTTCTTGGGAATTGTCAATCTGTTGAGCAATTCCTAACTTCTCTATTCTAGAGTATATTGGACTCTAGGAAATCATTTATGCTATAACTTGAAGCAAACCCAAATGAATAAGTCAATCCTAAACTTATCATCTTTTGATGTTTGAAAAGGTTCTTGTACAGAACATCTATCTAGGATGTTTAATTTAGTTACCTGGTTCTATCCGACTAACTCTTGACTTTTAGGAAAAGAATCAGATACCATATCTGATTCAAATCCAAAAGATTTGGAAAGCGAACAGAAAGAGCTAAAATGCTGCTCAACCAATTCAAACTTTGAAGATACGTAAACTTGTTATGACTCAAAGTCTAGATGACTCAGGACTTTAACTTCTCAAAGATATGTTTCAACAGGGTATTGAAGCATTTTTCTATCTTTAAGAGAAATAGAGCAAATAAAAAACATCATCCAACCACAAGATACTAGTGTGGTACCAACATCAGTGTGTCAACCCATTGAGGTTCTATTGATGAGTATTATATTCAGATAATGCTTCACTTACTAAGTTCAGGTCATATTCAGTCTTTTTGACTCCTTACTAGGAATGCAGTTCTTGTGCATTTCTTTGAGTCAAAAGAGTGAATATTACCAAGTTACACTAGGAACTTGGTGCTTGACTTCGTCAATCAAATCCTTGGTTGAAAAGATCAACTCAAAGTCAAAGTCTAACTTTTTCAAAAATTTATGAAATATTTCCGAATTAACAACACTTTATCTTGAAGTGTTTCAAGAAGATCTTGGAAGTTACTTACTTCGTATCTTCTTATGAACTTGATCTTGAAGTATCTTGAGATCATACTTTTATCCTCCTTGAATTAAAACTTATCCTTGGAAGTTTTAATTCCCTTGAAGATCAAATCTAACTTCAAAATACATTCTCAAACTAAAAGATAATTATCATTCCACGATCCGATGTCCCATACTATCTTTCCTACATCAATATGAGTATAAAATATGGTATCCCATACCACCCTATTTTATATTCACATTAATGTGTGGATGATACTTATCCTAAAGTCTAAACATAGATTACCTTTTCACTTCAGCTTTTTAAAAATAATTTTGAAGTTTCAGGCATTACCTTCAAGTTTTCCAAATCAAATTCAAAATGAAAATCGTCCAACTTAGGACACTTTTCTCAAAGAAGTTACCTAAAAGTTCTTGGGAATCGTCAATCTTATGAGCAATTCCTATTCCCTGTTCTAGAGTGTACTAAACTCTAGAAAACCATAAGAGGTATGCTAGTAACTGGAAGCAAACCCAAATGAATAAGTCGATCTTGGACTTGTCATCTTTTGAAGTTTGAATAAGTTCTTGTACAGAACATCTATCTAGGATGTTTAATTTATTATCTAGTTCCACTCGGCTAACCCTAGACTTTTGCAAAAGGAATCATATACCATATTTGAGTCAATTCCAAAAGATTTGGAAAGCCGAAGGAAATAACTAAAAATCTGTATAAATAATTCAAACTTCTAAGATATAAGTTTTCTATGAGTCAAATACTTGATGACCCAAGACTTTAACTTCTGAATGATCGGTTTCATCAAGGCATTGAAGAATTTTTCTTCTATCTTTAAGAGAAAGGAGCTCGAATTTGAATTGGTCAAGTTATACTCTGATTGATTCAAAGAAAATGGTAAACTTTATCATACAGTTTACATAGGATTTTTTAACTCATTAGGAAAAGTAGTCCTCTAGTCGGGTGAAAAATCAAGTAACTGTTGGATAGGAGTTAATCATTGTACAAACATCCAAGTTAGATGTTTGGGACAACCAAACTTCAAGTTTTCCAAACCAAATTCAAGTGAATCAAGAGTTCCAAAAGTTTTATGAGGGATAAGAATCCCACCTTCATTACTAAGTCCATGCACCAGTGATGCCCAAAAATGGACTAGTAATTTGAATCCACCCAATTCACATGTTTATGCCTAGATTGCACATTGAGGAACTGTGAATTGGCCAGGGATGTTTTTAGTTCAACCCTTATTATTCTTTCACTAGTTTGTACTTTTTCCAGTTCATCAAAGTGCAAAAGGGGACAATGTTTTGAATCATCTGGGCAGGGATGCCACCACAGAGATGAGACATGTTCTTCTAGTTCTAGAACATGACCATGTTCTTCTAGTTTTATAACATGAGGCTTGGGAGTTGCCTACAGTAGATATATAGCTCTATTTTTGAGGATGAAAATATTTTTCCAATGGGCGAAGAATGTAATAAAGTAAGTTTATGATCTAGGGGTCCGACCGGTTCAGACAAATTTGAAATCGGACACCATTTGGTAATCTGTGTGTATGACCAAAGATCTCGAGTTCAGACTTACTAGGAGGTCTTGTGCTCTTGTGAACAAGTGACCCACTTAGCTTAGTGGTTAAGTTTCAAGGATGTGAAGGAGGAGGTCTTGGGTTCAATCCCCATGGGCGACATGGGGAGAGTATTTTGCCCAAAGAGATCTAGAGCCTTCTAGAAGCATCCAAGGCTCTAGAAGCATCCACTCGAGTTAACTGGAGCTAACTGGGACACTTGGCGCACATGCATTTAGATGGCTGACACTTGGATGGATAGTATCCACCTGCCCAAGCAGGCAGTCCCCCTGGAGAGAGCTATATATAGAGGCATTTGGTTGGGAGGAGAGTCATCTCTCTAGCACGTGGTGGTCGTAATCCTCGTTCTCTTGCAGATCAAAAACCCATAAAGTTAATGATTCATTTTAGCTTACAGTAGAGATGTTAACCAAGATGGTTTGATTGTATTCCTTTTTGTAGTTCGATCAAGAATCCCAAACAAGCTAAACTCTTTTTGTTGAGAATCTATAGGGATTACGGTCTACCACAAGACATAATTTTGGAAGCTCGAAATCAATTAAAGTCTTTGTAGATAACATGAAGTTAAAGCTAAAGATGCCAAATAAACATTCGGGACAGAAAATGACCACGCTAAGGTAAATAGTGATCCCAAAAGATGTCATGATTTCTTTGAAGTCCTCAACCTTGAATTCCCCCCAAAAAAAAAAATCCAGAAATCATCAATATTGGACATTATCAAATTACTAGTAGGTGTTTTGGTACTTTTGCTATCCTTAAAAAGATTGGACCACTATCATATCATTCACAATTTCCTGAAGTGTTTGAAATTTATTTAGTATTCCATGTGAGTAGAATTAAAAAGGAAAATGACTAACTCTAATAACTTGTTATCACTAGGCAAATTCTTTGAGCTACCCTCTCTACTTGTTCCGAAGAATTGAATGATAACAAATCTGACAATTGGGGATGAATAAATGAGATGATCTCAGATGAGATAGCTTTCTCTTTCTCGCCGGAGACCCCAAGAAGAAAGTTTTCTAAGAGGTTTCTATACTTTCCACACTCTTTAAATCCACACTCTTCTATAATTCTTTTTTTTTGTATTTCCTTTTCGACTATTAATATATTATTTTTCTCAACCTTATTTTATCCCTTCACATTCTTCACGACTATGGCCATTTTTATTTATCATTACTATTATTTTTTAGGATTCAAATTTGAATGAATGACAAATTTACACACATGGGGGACCCCTCCTATTACACACACACACACAAGGGTTACACAAGTAGTAAGTGGGATTTGAACCTAGATATTAGTTTAGAAGCTCAAGTATACCTTAGTTTCACACCACACATTTTTTATCCCTCTCACTTATCTCTCTCCGACTCTTTGCATTTGCATTTGGTTCCCAAAGCCCTTCTGTTCACCTCGATGGTTATTTGAATTTCACTTTTGAGGATAGTCCTCTTCTATCACATTTGATTTTTGTTTTCTTTCCTCTCATACTAATGTATAAACTCCATCATGGAAGGGAACATTATAGGTAAACATGTGAACTCCTTGAATGAAGGTCCCTAGGTGTGTGCATTGCCTAGAATGTCATTCTTTTATCCTTAAAGATTAATATTATGTGGTTACTTGATCGGTCAAGAATGGGCAATTTTCTTTGAACTAATCAAACAACCAATGTCTCAAAGTCGGAAGTGCATGGTGTAATGATAGACACATTAGAGTCTACATTGAAAGTTCTACCCTCGAAAGTGGGGAATACATGAAATCTTAGCCTTGAGTCACCACACTTCGAGGAAAATTCCCCCTTTTTGGTGACCCCAAAATCCAGAGGCCATCGAAGTGGTGCTAATGGGGTCAATCGAAATGGGGGTGAAAGTTATTTTTATTAATATCTATGAGTAAAAGTATAGCGGTCAAAGATGTGCTTCCTTTTTTTACAAATGTATTTTTTTTTTGTGACTTTGCTTTTTTGTGCAAAGAATTCAAGTTTTTAGCATACATATAACATTTTTTATGTCTAAATTCGATGGCTTTAAATCCCATGATCCAAAGTTTATCGTTGATCGCCTAAAAGAGAGTCACCAAACATTCATGTGCACTTAAATACGATGACCTAAACTCTATTTCTTCGACCATCCAAAATCCAGTCACCAAATTCTCATGTGCATCTAAATTCGATGATCTGAAGTCTATCTTCAACAATCCAAAATCCGACCACCAAACATCCATGTGCTCCTTGTACACTTTTTGAGTGACTCAAAAAAAAATCTTTGACTATCCGAAAACATCTCCATGTGCTACCCCTATGAGATATTCCTTAAAGTTATTGAAAGTGAGGAATAGAGGAGATCGTTTGGGTGTGCCAATCATTCTTTCTAATTTTAAGGTTACTTAAAGTATAAGCAGAAGATCGAATTTCTCAATAAAAAACCGAAAACTAATATGATGAAAAAAAAACTCAAAAAAAAAAAAGTAGTTTATTGAGTGACGGGGTTGAATTTTTAACAAATGGGCAAGGGGTTCGCAGTCCAAGTAGTGAAAATAACTCCATTTTTATTAAAAAGAAAAAGTAGTTTAGTGAGACGGGGTTGAATTTTTGACAAATGGTCAAGGGTTCGTAACCCGAAAATCGCAAAAGGATGTGGGATAATGGATTTGAACGTTTCAAGATGTTAAAAAAGAATTTGAAAAAAAAAAAACTGAGGCTTCTATCAGTAGGAAGAGGACTAGAAAGAAGAAAAACATAGAAAACTGCAAAGAAGGAAAACACTCCTACGCAGCCACTCCTGGAGTGTTGTATTTTCCAAACTGCAGCATTGCTTGTCAACGGACAATGGTTGAGAAATGGACTCCCTGTCCATGCTAGAGCAGGGTATGATGCAGGCGTACTGGCCGCTTACTCGTTTGGCTCCCAAGCAGCAGGCAACTTTGTATGATTCGTTAGCATTGGAATATCCTCTCTCTCTCTCTCTCTCTCTCTATGTGGCCGTAATATGCTTTCTCCCGACTTTATTTGCAGGCTACAAAGTGTATGCAGGCTTGCAATCTGCAAGCTTTCAAATTCCTCCGGTCCGGTCCGGTATGTGCCAAAAACACGTAGAAAACCTTCACAAGCTCAAGACGACC
The DNA here is from genome assembly GCA_020310875.1 of Ceratopteris richardii. Taxonomy (NCBI): domain Eukaryota; kingdom Viridiplantae; phylum Streptophyta; class Polypodiopsida; order Polypodiales; family Pteridaceae; genus Ceratopteris; species Ceratopteris richardii. The sequence continues at coordinate 64,868,827 of CM035406.1, forward strand.
ATACCTCTGGCCTAAATCATCAAGTCGATGATGCAAGTGTAATTAATCATCATTTGAAGGATCATTTGGCAAGAAAGAGAGCTTCCGAAGCACAAGAGTTCAGGGAAAAATCAAACCTTCTCGAAGGTAGCCACCAGGGTCTTCCATTTCTTCAGCTGAAGACCGACGCAGGCAGCTGTCTTTATATTGATGAACAAGTTGTTACATCTAGAGGATCCAATAATTTATCTTACGATTCTAATGACGAGAGGGAAATCGTGCCTTCCTCATCTAATCCTTCCCAGGTAGATACTGGAAGGAGACATCAATTGGGGTTTTCTCAGGTACTTCATGATCAGTCGTCCTCATCTGATTCTTCTAATTGTCTTGACAAGGGTGAAGAGAGAAGTGAAGGGGAACAACTTGGAATGTGCATGGTGGCACACAATGCCACTAGTCATGCAGAAACGAGAACTTCTCTTTCTGGTGGCTCCAGTTTCTTTATGTCACCCACAAGCGTGCTACAGGCTGGCGAATCAATCAACACATTAGAGGCAAGAGGTGAAGATATAGCTGTTAGCATGAGCGGCAACAATCTTATACGACACACTGAAAGACGCTCATTCAAGGCTAACAAATATAAATACCCGAAGAAAAGAGAATCTGATGTAAATAAGGAAACGAAAACACAAATATGGCAAGATGCTGAGCGCTTTCTTGAGAAAATTCAGGGAACACAATACAGGAATTTGGAGGCCACTAGGATGTCACATACTCCATTGGATGGATTTATCAATAATGGCAATGATGATGATAAGTTTCAATTAACTGCAGATGAAAATATTGGATTAAGTGAGGCTGAGCACAGAATAGAGAGAAGTTTCTGCTCATACAGTACTGCTGAAAAGGAACATGCCAAGAATCAAGCCATTCGGTATCTTTCAATGAGGTATTGTAAAACTATGCACAGTCAGCATTATTATCATTATTACTATTATTGATACAAGATGAACCAATGACATGGTGTTCATGTTCTTTTGATTTGATTTAGGCCATATACAGCTGAACAATTGAGGAAAAAGCTCCTTGGTAGAGGAATTGTATCAGATTTGGTTGATTATGCAATATCCATTGTACAAACTTGGTACGCATTCTTTTTCAGTGGATTTTATGTACAATGCTTTTTTGGCCTATCAATCTTTTATGTGTTCAAGATGTCATTTCAGAAGTGAGGACAAGGAGGGGGGATCCTGAGGTTAAATTAAATGTGTACCAGTGGGGATCTTGAGGTGGATTAAACGTGCATTACTGGGGATAAATTTTTGGCACATAAAGAATGTTTGGAAATACTTACTATCTCATATTGTGCAAGAATAAAATATGTTGAACTTTTGTGTTTACACACAAAGATTTACAATCTTAAAATAATATCAAATACCACCTTTAAAAGTCAAATGAGGAGTGCCAATAGAAGTGAAGTTGCAAATGAAGATTATCATTAGTCTTTTCAATGTTGCTGAGGATGAGATTTCATGCACATCGTTTTGATTAGAGTCAAATATAGAAAATATTTTCATCTTAATACTATGTAAATGTTCTCCGTTTTCTTTCTTAGTCCTAGAAATGTTAGGATAGATCAAAAGTTTCCATATATTGTTTCAAAACATGGGACACATTCTTTGAGGTGGTCATGTTGTATCCTTTCGTCATGGAGCATCACAATGGAGGGTTGTGCAACTATAGGATGTCCATTTTGTTTCCATCATTATATTTTTGTGGAGCATTTATTTGTCATGAAGGAGATAAGAGAAGGGACCTACGTCCTAAACTCGAAATGCACGACATACATAAACACAAGAAGGAAAAGAACCACTCCAAGATGTAGACAAGATTTGTTTTGTACACCTTAGTATACGAATTGAGAAAGGCATTTTAAAGCATAATTTGAATATGCAATATGTAGGATATCAATACAATAACAAGAATGTAGTGGTTATTGAGTGAGTGAACAAAATAAGTGTGCTAATACTCTTGAAAAATAGACCATGTCTACACCTTAGGATTTTTATTTGGACACAGATGCTAGTGATAAACAAGAATGAAATAATCCAATGATAAGATTTAAATTCATAATCCAAGAGTCAAGAGTGCCATGGGTTGACTGTTGAACTTGACACTCAAAACATTATTCTTGAAGGTCAATATTAACTTGTGTAATCTTAGCATTATCATTGGATGAAATGGCATTAACTTTTCTTTTTATTGAAAGATCCTCTTTAATATGGAGGTAGAAGATGGGATGCTTAGAGAAAATTGAATATCTATTTCACATTAGTGCACTTCAACCCTAAAATCATTCATGAAGAGAAGAAAGTTAGGAAGAAATAAAGAGTTAAGAACATTTATGTGAGGCAAAACTTGGCCCATGGGACAAACAATATACAATTATGTGGATGCATATTGTCACTAGAAAACAATTACTAAAAAGAAATAATGAAAATTAGATCGTTTGGGATGTTGCGGTCTTAAGATGTAATGGGCAATTGTTTGCTGTTTAGAGAGTGCAACTATTAGAATGCAAGTAGCCTATCCACATTTGGTGTCATTCTGGGAGTAAAGATACATATAAGGGATCTCCACGTTAGATACTTCATGCCATACAACTCCATATAATAAGACCAATGTATCACATGCTCTAGTCTCTTAGATACTACATTATTGCATCTAATGAATGTGAAACAAAGTACTCTAGCTTCTCATCATATTAGGCACTTTGTGGTTGATTTATAGTAAGTGATCTCTTTGGGAGAGTCAATTAGTGTCTATGATTGACTTCTTTACAGTGGACAATGTGAGTTTTCAGAAGTGTCGCATTCCTCCTATGTGATTATGTCCTCTGCATATTATAATGTCATCGACCTATCACAATATAATTAGATGCCATGAGTAGCTTGAAGATAGGGAGTCATCGTTAGAGCTATCTTTATGTGAAGTGCTCCTCACATTATCTTAGACAAATAATCAGCAAATCATCTCTTCTTCGGATATTTCCAGCTCGCTTAAAAGGCATTCTTCACAGATATAATGGCAGCTAACAACTCTATATTTATCTTTGTCTGAGTGAGGGTTGGTGGAAAGGAGGGGGGACTTGGTATTGGAGCTTGAGATCTCTTGATTAGGGAGGCTATATGTTGTTGGAACAATGTATTTTGAGGTGAACTTGAAATTCATAGAGAGAAATTTTAGGAGATTCCTAAAAATTTAGGAAAAGGCCCCAAAAAATAAAGGAGGTGGAAGCTTACTTTTTAGGAGAGGATTCTCTTATGAATACGCCCCAAGAATTATTTTGAAACTATTTGATTTGAGTCATTTGCACCACTCAAAGCTCTCAAAACAACTCTTGACTATTCTCCATCTTTACATATCCTTGTAAATTCTTGACCACGTATCCAATTCTGTGCAGCCATTGCCCTTGAAATAGGCCTATAAAACCTTTTTCTAAGTTTTCCTAAATTTATCTCTCCACTTCTTGATGTTGTAAAGCGCTAGGCCTATAAGATGGCCTATAGATAGGTTTCGTGTCAGAGACTAGGTAAGTGGCATGCATGGTCAATGTTCCCTTGCAATAAGTGGAAAATACATCTCTAAATATTCAAACATTAATTGTTTAATTTTTTTCACAATACAGTCTCTCATGGAAGAATATTATAAATTCTTGTTTTTTTATAATATTTTCATCATGAATATATTCATCAGATGTGCTAATTTGCATACAAGTGCTGAGCAAAATCTGAACTGTACAGTAAATACATGCTCAACATGATCAAGATCTAACAACATAGATCTAACTCTATACATGAATATATAAATCAGATGTGCTTAATTTGCATACAAGGGCTGAGCAAAATCTGAAATGTACAATAAATACATGCTCAACATGATCAACATATATCTAACTCTCTCTCACCCTAGATAAAAAATATACTATCATTCTTAATAAACTCTAGGGTGTTATTTTGGTAGCTTCATGTAAGTGTATCTTCCAAACCCTAAAGCCGTCCCTACCCAGTAACATATCAGTTCTTTCCATATTCATGATTTGGAAGTCCATATGGTCTATAAATCCTTGAATCTCTACTTCCATATTGGACATCATAGTGTCCCATATCTTCTTATCCTCTCCTTGCACCATAGATTCCACATATTTATGTGCACTAGGCTGTTGGGGAACCCTTAATCTCTTGATTAGGGGGTAATCAATAAAATTATGAGTGGTGGAGTCATCTACTATGATTTGCACTTAACTAAATCATGTGGATCAAAATAAGATCATCCATCCTAGGTAGCGGATACTTGTTCTTGACAATAACCTTATTGAGTCCTTTGTAGTCCACACAGATCCCTTGATCCTTTTTTGCAAGAAGAAACGGTGCTCCCCATTGGGAGTTGCTAGGCTCAATAAATAGCTTCTCAAGATAGCCATCTCCCAAGATAGTCTTGTATCTGTAGTCCACACAGATCCCCTGGTCCTTTTTTGCAAGAAGAAACGGTGCTTCCCATTGGGAGTTGCTAGGCTCAATAAATACCTTCTGAAGATAGCGTGTATCTCTCTAGCAATCTCATTCTCTTCCTTCATGCTAAATCTATAAGGTTGTCGAGAGACATGATTACTAGCAAGTACAAGCTCTATCCTATGGTCAAGTGAGGACGCATGAGACAGTGGAATTCCATCTTATAAATCTTGTGGAAATACATCCATGACCTCACATAACAATGAATCGAAAGTCTCTTTGATCTCCAAGATAGAACATCTACATGTCATGCACACTTGGATCAATGAAAAAAATAGAATGATAGATAAAATATTGAATGTAATAGAATTACAGTGAGATCTTAGAGTAAGGTGAAAAACTTTTGAATTCATTATAAATAAGCAAATTTACATCAGGTATGTTTGTGAAATCGGAGGGAATACATCCCTCAATCATATAACATCTACCATCTAGAACAAAAGAAATCCTATATGAAACATAATCCACAAAGAGCTAATCTGTCTTGTGGAAGAATCAAAGCACTTACGCTCATCCTTCAGAAGTCCATGACTTTGTGATACTACTGGACATGAAGCTCCACCCATGGCATGACTTGAGTCCACCTCTCGCTTGCTTGAATCTCCATATAACGGACCACATATGGATGACCGACGAAGATTCTAGTCAAGTTCGTCCACCACTCGAGAGGAGATGAAATTGTGCATAGTCCTTGTTGTTGAAAAGGTCCATCATGGTCCTTCCACTGCCGTCCGTAGATGTGGAGCATGTCATGTGGATCAAACATAGTGCTTTCGATGTGACATCTTGGACATCTATGTGCAAAAACATGAAATACCTTGGAATTGAGAGAATACATACCAAAGTCAATGATGTTCATCATAGTGTTTGTAATCCGTGTTGGGGATAAAGGCCCCAAAGGAGTCTTCTTTTGTATATTTTGACCCTTTCGAATGATAGCTCTCACAGAGCTTTTCAAATATATTTTTGCTATATTTTTGGACCCCAAATTGGGGAGTTATGGACATTGATATTATTTTTATGACTTTTATCATTGGCCATGTGTGAACATGCCCAAATGACCTAAAAGTCGCTTATCAATAAAACTTGGTCCCAAAACTCTCATGACTTGAATGGAACTTCTTCAACTTGAGCTTCTCCATCTTCTTCTCCAAATTTTTGGGCAAGTTTCTCTCTTCTCATGCAGCAATCCACTCCTCACATAGCAGCTGATTCCTTGGTGTTTGGAGAGACTGATCATACTACCGCGTAGCTCTGCGTGACCTCTTTCAACTGATATCATAGCCTTGAGCTGATCCATCCTGACAAAGTTGCTGCAAATGTTTTTTTATTTCAGCCCATGCTAAGCTAAAGGCATTTTGTTGCATTTAAGAGAATTTTATCGTGAAAAAACTACACTTTTCGTGATAAAAGTACTTCTTTTGGAAGAATACTTCAGTTTATACCAAAGCTGAAACAATTTCTGAAGTTTTTGGAGAGATTTGTTGCGAAAAAGTTTCCATTTCAAGTTGAAATCTTTTCTGACAGGTATGTTTCAGCATCATACTTGCTAAAGTAATAAGTTGTAAGTCATTATTGCATCTTAACATTCTCATTTTGAGCAAGAGTGAATGTAGAACTTTGTGGGAAGTCTTATTTGCTTGAAATTAAATTACAGGTCTTTTTTGGGCTGAAAAGGTTCAATTTCAGGTCCTTTTGTCGACACAAATTAGGGCTTTTGTAGCTTCAAGTTCCATCGAACATTCTTCTTGTAAAAACAAGAAGAATGTTCTAGTAAAAACAAGAAGAAATTGTTGTAATTTTGGGAGAATTTATCCTTTCAATTTTTTTGTAGAAAATTTCAGATTTGGGGATTTTGCAATTTTTGAGAAGCTGTTTTGATGAGTGGAAGGAAAGAGTGCAAGACATTCTTTTCTTAAAAGATTGTGAAGAAGCTCTTTCACAAGCTAAACCGGAGTGAATGACATATTCTCCTTGGAGTAATTTCAATAAGAAAGCCATCACATACATTAAGATGGATGTATGTGATGAGATTTTTTGGGATTTGAAAAGGCTTGCCACTCCTTATGAAGTGTGGGAAAAGCTTAAAGCTATGTATGAAAACACTACTCCTGTGAACCAAGTTCACCTAATGAGAAAGCTCATTAATATGCAACTTGATGAGTCTAAAAGTGAAGCTCAGCAAAGCACTTTTCATTGTTTAGAGGTACTTTCTCTCAACTCCAAGATTCAAGTCTACAAGCTTTTGATGATGAGCTAAAAGCGTATTTTTTTGCGATTTTTTTGCTAATGACATTGTCCAACAACATCAACTTGACCTCTGATGGTGTCAGGGGTTCCGTTCTCAATGAAGAGATTAGATGAAAACAAAGTGGAGAGGGGAGTGGTCAAGCAAATATGGCTAGAGGTAGAACATAGAAGAAAGTTGAAAATGCACAAAGAAGCAAAAGCAAAGGTAAAGGTGATATGGCTTGCTATCAATGTCATAGAAAAGGTCAAAAGAAATCAAATTGCATGTACTACAAAGTAGAGGTAGAAAGAAAGAAGATAACATGTGACAAGAAGAAGAAAGAAAGCAAGATAGATGCACAAGATAGCTTTGAAGACAAGGAGAAGACCAATGTGGCCTCTAGTGTGGTTATTGAAAAGTTATTAGATATGGAGGACATCTTATGTGCTACTATGTAAGCAAATGATGCATGTGTACATGATGCTTCTCATATTATTCATGCACAGGATATGAAAATCACAAAGAGTGTTCTAATTGATGCCCTGTTTACAATAAATGATACATTATGCCGAATTTGGATTGTGGATTCAAGTGCATCATTTCATGTGACTCCTATCAAGGCATAACTTTTGACAACTAACCTTGCTTTATACCTTTCAATTGCACCATCCGCCTTTTTTTTTTGATCTTGTTGATCCACTTAACACCAATAGCTTTCTTACGTTCTGATAAGTCACGAGGCACTTAGGTACCTTCCTAAAACTCGGTGGTACTTCTTTTTTTCTTCTTGACTTCTAAAAGATTCTCCAACTTCTCTTTTAAAAATTGATGAGGAATATGAGATGCTGAAGGTTAAGGTTGAGGTGTAGGTTACACACGAAATTCAAATTCAAGCTGAATTGGAGGGGTTATAATTTTCTCCCCCTTTATTTGGCTGAATGTATGGATCTAAATTTCTTCAAAAAACGAGAAATTGTTTGATTTTATAAATTTGAATTTTTGAATTTTTAACATATGCAACAGAAGCATTATATGAGTGTGAAATTCAAATTTGGTTACACACGAAATTCAAATTCAAGCTGAATTGGAGGGGTTATAATTTTCTCCCCCTTTATTTGGCTGAATGTATGGATCTAAATTTCTTCAAAAAACGAGAAATTGTTTGATTTTATTAATTTGAATTTTCGAATTTTTAACATATGCAACAGAAGCATTATATGAGTGTGAAATTCTACATGTATATGGAACATAGAACCCATACCCTTGTTTTAAATACCTTAACCAACAAATACGGTTTTGATTGCTTTTTCCTCAAACTTATCATGATTTTTTTTTCTCTATGTGAACATATAATGGAGAACTTAAAACCCTAGAATAGTTCACATTGGGTTTCTTACCATAGTAAGCCTCACAAGGTGTAATAATCTTTAAAGCTTTTGTAGATGCCTTGTGCAGAATATGGTTAGATATATGAATAACACCAAACCAAAACTTGTGAGAAAGCTTCTTTGAAGTTAACATGCAACATCCCATTTCTACAAGTGTGGTTTTTTCTCTTTGTAATGCCATTTTGCTTTGGAGTATGTGCAATTATGAGTTGATGGACAAAATGTGAAAAAAAATTAAAAATCAAGTAGGATTTGAAATTATTAGGCATATATTCTCCAGTTGTATTGGACGTTGACATTTGAATTTTACTTTGAGTTTCATTTTCAACCATAGCTACGAATTTCTTGAATGTAGAAATTACTTTTTACTTTGTCTTAAATAAAAAACCAAAGAATAAGTTGTAAAATAATCATTAAATGTAACAAAATATTTTTGGCCATGAATTGAGTCTTCTCTCATTGGCCATATTACATTTGAGTGAATTATTTGTGTCTTCCTTGTAATTGTGACAATCCCATGCTTCTTTAAAGGTAATTTGTGTACGTTTCCTTTCAAGCATGAATGTGTAGCAACAAAATTAGGAAAGTTCTCAACCATATCTTTATGTGCATGCTTCACATGAATGTTTATCATCTTGTTAAACAAACTTAGGGAAGCTCTCAACCATATCTTTATCTTTCATGTGGTCAAAATGCATCTCCATATTCACATTTGGTGATCAAGTTGGCCTAACAAGATTAACATAGTTGATTTTTGACAAAACAAACATCCCACTTTCATTTTCACCTTCTAATAGATAATGCTTTTCATTTGGTTTAAGGATTTGATATGGATCTTAATAAAAAAATCTTTATGACCATTTGTAGAAAAATTTGAGATAGAGAGCAAATTCTTTTTGATCTTTGGTAATGTACAAAACATTAGGAATTTTGAAATTACTATTTTCTCTTGACTCTACTGTCACTTCTCCCACACCAACAACATCCAAAACATGACCATATGCAATAATCACTCTCTTACCTATAGAGTAAGCGAAGAAAATACCTTCACGCAACCTATGCTTTGTACCTCCATAGTCGATTCTGAGATTCTTTGATATTGCATGCAATATTGTTTGATCAAATGATATCTCTTCTATGTTGACACGTGCAAAAGTATCCTCATCTGAAGATTTATCTTTCGTGCGCTTTTTAACATTGTTTTCTAAAGTTCTTTTCTTTTAATTATAAATTTTCTTTTTGCACTCTGCAATTTGATGATGTTGCTTTTTGCATTAATGGCAAATTCCTTTCTTCCTTGTAGAAGAGATGAAGATGAACTAGACTCTCCTTTAGGTGTAGATGAAGTGGTTGATGTAGAGGTTGGAAATGGATTTTGTAGTAGAAGAGTTATTTTTCTCCTTGGATTGTGATTGAGTTTCGTTTTCCTTCTCACCTTTTGATGAAGAAACCGTTGCCTCATCATTCTCTTCCATACTTTTCTCTTGATCTTCAGCTTGAAGAAACAAAAATCGAAACTCTTCAAATGTTATCTCTTAGAGAGAGAAAAGGAAGTAACAAATGAACAATAATTAGATGGAAATGAACTGATTAAAGTATTTACCATCTCTTCATCAGAAATATTCACAACAACATTGAGAAGTTGATTACAAATATCTTTTAACTTTAAAATATATGACTGAAGTGGCTCACCAACCTTCCTGTTTGCTAACGGCCTCTTGAGATAGCTTTCCAAGTAAGATTTCTGCATTGCTAGAGATTCTCGAGATGTTCTTCATGACCTGATTTGAGGTATAAGGTGATAGTGCTTGTGTATCTTTTGAATCCCATTTAATATGCTCTTTAGTAGGTTGTAACTTTAGTGTCTTTGATAGTAAATGATGAGAGTTCTTCTTCTTTCTCTTCTTCTTCTTCTTCTTCTTCTTCTTCTTCTTCTTCTTCTTCTTCTTCTTCTTCTTCTTCTTCTTCTTCTTCTTCTTCTTCTTCTTCTTCTACCTCCTCCATTTGCTGAGCTGAAATTGGAGAAGTAGGTTTTTAAGAAGAAAATCCAACCTTCTCAAATAATTGTCTTTATTTTGGATATTTACCATTGGCAATATTCAACAAATCCTTGGACACTAAACTATTCATCATCATAAGCCTCCACATAGGATAGTTAGACGTGCCATCATGTTTATCCTCTTGTTTTAATCTATCTCTATAATCACTTATGTTGGGAACAAGTTATATATATATATATATACACACACACACACACACACACACACACACACACACACACACACACACACACACACACACACACACACACACACACACATAGTAATAAGCTTTGATACCAAGTGTTGGAAGTATAGTAGACCCTCATTGGTTCATAGGATCTTCCAGGCACTAAAATACCATGCACATATACACACCTTGAACCAAATAATGTGGATGAGAGAAGATAGAGAATAGACAAGGGGCAAGAGATATAAACGAGCAGCAAGGGCTACTCTAAAAGTAAAATAAATCGAAGTATGTCTAACTACAATGTGAAAACGTATACATAAGATTGTAGAAGGCTGATTATGGACCTATTATAGGTACAAAAAATGAGAGAATTGTGTCCAAGAGTTAAGAAATATGATGTGTGTAATAAAAGTAGTGTATAATAGACTGTACAAGGATTATCCAGCCTATGTGCTGTGTGTGAGTGTGGAAAACATCAAGTATATGCTGTAATAAACTCCTTTATAGCTGCAATTACTTCTCTCTTTGAGGTATGTGGCTGGAAACAACGTGAAGCAACAACAAGAAGAGTGCGAAACATAAAACTGCAGCTGAGCACCTGAAATTACACACTTGAGGAGTATGTGTGAGAGGTAAGAGCAGTAGACCAGCACTCAACAGCAGCTAACAGTTGTAGATTGTGTGTAGTGGATGATAGAAGAGAGCAGCCAATGCCTCCTTATATAGAAGAAGATATGGAGATTAACTTTTGGCGATAAAATCTCTGAAAAAGTATATTGTCAGTGAAAAAACTGCTTTAATGTAGTCGTGATTGCTTTATTTCACTATTGTAGGTGATGTGGCACCGGTTGATGACTTGGCACTCACAAGCATAGGCAAAGAGATCTTGGCCCTTGATTATTGTTTTATCTGGGATCTAGTCCTAGCCATTGATTATTTATAAAGAGTTTTGACTTTTTTAGAAAACTTGACCAGAATCAGGGTTTGACTTTTGAGGCTGATATTCTCAGATGGCCAAGTGTTATATACCATTAGATATATCTCACTGGCTACTTTTAAGAATATGCAATAAATTTTTTTGGCCATCTTTGACCAACTTTAACCATTTCCATTTTTGAGCTGAAATTAGGGTTTACTGGAAATTAAAATTTTGACCATTTTTGACCAACTTTGATCAGCACCTAGTGGAAGGTTGACCATAGTTGACAATGATTTTAGTTATTTGCGAACAACAAGCTCCACCATCTGAGTGGTGATATTTTTTAGCATGACATCTAACCTCACAATCCTCTTGTACAATGTGTGTGTGTGTGTGTGTGTGTGTATTTATTCATTTTTTTAAAAGGGAAGAGCACCTTTTACCACACATGGCCTTACTGGGATGAAGTATATCTTGTAGACTCAGATCTATGTACGGAGTTACCTTCATCAGACATGGGGGAAGGCATAGAGAGACACTCAGGCACATCTAGTCATTCAAATTTATTGAGGAGAGTGTCACTGCCAAGAAAGGAGAGCCCGAGTGCATGTAGTAAGTGGTGGTAATGAGACTGTCTTCTGCCTGCGAAAGGCTCTACAAGAGGAGACCTAATGGAGGCAGGAGCCACTTGTTTCACCTGAGTCTTTGCATATAGGTGTCAACTCTGGTACTCTCGTCTGGTAGAAGGGCAAGTTTAACTTGATTTCTATCTGTATATGATGACCTTTGGGGGTATGTTGAAAGCAATTTGAGCTTCCTTTATCCTTGTACCCTTGTGAATGGTCAAGTTCAAGTTTTCTTTGTCCTTGTCCTCATGTATAGCATCTAATTGAACTGTTGCGAATTGGATTGGAAGTCCAATCAAAGGGCTATACACACCAACTGTGATGTGTGCTCTAACTGGTCAAGTATCATTTGTTGGTGACTTCTTCTTAGTGGTTGTTGTGGGATGGTGGACTATGCCGTAATGTGTTATGGAGTTCAGTGCACCAAGGAGAACTCCACTCTACAAGGTTCCCCATCTCCACGGCCACAGTCCATGTATGTATGTATGTGAAGCAAAAGATTGCATAAGATGACTAAAATTGTCTGCGATTTTAAGGGTTTTGGTTTCAATCCGAGTAATTCCAATTTAATTGCACTATGGTGTGTGAGTAAGAGTACTTCATTGTTTTACTGTATTTGTGCATTTGCATTGCTTGTAAACATTTCTTATTGTTTTTTTGGGTTCGCGACTTTAATTTTTCAGTGTATTTGGCTTTATTGGCTTTTGCATGTTTTGTTTGCTTCTTTTACCCCTTTGTAACTTTCAAGGTTGCTCTTTTTGCTTTTGTTACAGTGAAGGTGCCGACCATGTTGTTTTTGTCTTATAAACAGATTTTCCCAACAAGCAGGTACATGGAGGACGTGGCTAATTACTCTTATCTTATTTTAAAATGATGTTCTTGATTTAGAGTGAAGGTTTCTTTCGTTGTGTGTTCTTGTGATGTTCTTGTTCCTGGAGTAGAGTTTATTATTTCCCTTGTCATTTCGACATTTTTCTTTAAATTTTCCTTATTGTTATCTTTTTCCTCTGCTACAAGAGCCTGGATTACATTTCATTTTTAACCCTTTACATTTTGCCACATGCTTAATGTTGGGTGTTATTTCTTTATGATAAAGTGAAATGGGAACCAGCGCTTTTTTTTTGTAGTTTCCCAATGTAAGATGAAGCATACTGCAGCAATGAGCTTTCTAACAAAATTGTATATTACAAAGATTCCCTACTTTCTCATACAGGATTAGGCTCAACCATTCATATAGCATGATTGTGGCGGATGATTTTGGGCTTATGATTTGCATTCAGTGGGTGCTTTGGGATAGTAGCTTGAGGCACGTGATTACTGTCTATCTTGTACGTGCCTCCAAAGATATCCTCTTGACAGGATTCTTTACAGTGTCTGATGTCAAAATCATGGGATTGAGTTCATTAGAGATTCAGGGTATCATTTAATTTGTTTGGCTGTCAGTATACTATGGACATATCTTGTTTGTAGTGGTTAGATGTTGTTAAGTTGAATGGAATTGATTGTACACACTTTTAGATTCGGGATATTAGTTCTTCTCTTTGATAGAGTACCTTTTGAAGAAGTTATACTTCATAAATTAACTTTCTAATAATATCATTGTTATTATTTTTAAAATTATATAAGTAGAATAACAACTTCTAGTGATATAAATTAAGTTTTCACATTGTAAGTTTCCATGTCTTTGAGAAAATTGATGTTTTATATATCTGATAGTGGTTTGCAGAGTGATATAGGATATGCTGAGACATTTTCATACTCAAGATTCAAGCACGGGGGCTGGGGTCCACAAAGAATCAAGCTGGTATGTTATGGGCAATTCTTCTCTTTGAAAGTTGCAAAGTGACAGTGAATGGTGCGTTTCTTTCAAGCTTCTCGGCATTATATTATGTGGGATATTCACATGCTGTTTTTGTTTGTTTGTTTGTGTGTGTGTGTGTGTGTGTGTGTGTATTTTTCCATCTATTTAAAAAATAACAAAAAAATATTCTTTAATATTTATAAATGCCTAGTTCTTTCAATGATAATTTATGTCCATAGCATACTTTGCAGACATATGTCCATAAAGTATACTCTCCTTTTGCTTTGGAAGTAGACATTTATGATAAGAGATTAGAACCTGAATTTGCTAGCATTAACATGATATGAATGCCTCATATTGATTCAAATATTTCTCGTTTAGCAAAGGTGTTTGCTGCTCTCAATTCTTTAGATTTTCTCGTCTATGTTCAAGCTTGTCTTCATTTGTAGTTTAGAGTTGTCAACTAATCTCTTTGCTTGTTCAAAAAGGGTATTCATTCAAGAAAGTTTCAAGAAGGTAAGGACTTTCTTACTTCGTAACAAGTTCATTTATGGTTCATGTGTTCAAATTAATCATTAGCAAATTCAATAGAAAAGGGGAACTTTATATTGGTTAATGATAAGGTATTTTGTGGGGTTCTTTCGCTCTTTATTTATAGTTTTGTTTTAGTCTTTTGTTCTTTTATTTTAACTATGAAATTAATTAATTAATTAATTAAATTAAATTATATAATTATAATTAAATTTAATTAATTAAATTATAATTTAATTTTTTAATTTTTAATTTAACTATGGTCTTTTAAATATTGATTATTATTTTTAGTGTGGCTCTTTTTGTATTGGTTTTCTTTCTTGTTTGTATTTTTCATGTCTTATATTGGTCTTATTTTTTGTGTAGTCTCTTTCTTTTGTTAGTTGTTTTTTTCTATTGTGTATGTGTTTGTGTTCTCTATCTTTGGTTCGTAAGTTTGGATAACTATGAACTTATGAAGACATATATCAAAGTCACATAGCATACATGCAAATCTTTGGATTTTCGTCTGAGTTGTGACCAACTGTTTGTGCTTATTGGAAATATCTCCTTAGAGTGTGCATACCTTGACGGTTAATCTCTTCATACTTCAGTGTGTGGGTGTGTGAGGTTGTGAATTGAGAATGTTGGCTTCTATATGTGCGGATTTGGGTGTATATGTGTATGTATGTATTTGAGTGTGTGCTTGAATGTATGTGTGTGTGTGTGCGATTTTTTTTAAAAATTTAATAATTTTTAAATAATTATAATAATTAATAAATTTTTTTAAAATTTTGAGTTTTATTTTTTATTTCAATTTAGTTTATTTTTTTTCTTAATTTGATAATCTTTTAATTTGTTTATATTTTCTATAGTTTTTGGCTTATGTGTTTTCTATGAATGTACGAGTGTGTATATGTTTGTATGATAGTTAGTTTGTTTGTTGTTGTGAGGTATTTGATTATTTAATTATTTTGTTCTTAAGTCCTTCCTTTTTAATAAAATAAATTTATTTATTTCTTTTTTAAATAATAGTATTTTATTTGGTAGGTTTGTTTTATTTATTTATTTTGATTTCAACACGAAAAAAAAGTGGGTCTTTCAAACCAAGGGCTCTTTGTATAGTTTCATGAACTATTTCTTGTGGAAGAGGAAGTTGAGTAATGATTTTAGCAAAGGATCACGGGCACTTGATTGCATGTTTCATCGATGATCTCTCGAGTGTAACAAGCACCTTTATTTAAGGGCCCCACTGCTTGGCAACAACCCTGCTACATAAATAGGGAGTGTGGTTAGCACTTTCTCTAACCTAGGATCTTTGGCCTACATGTAGGCATTGATGTGATTTTTTGACCTGACTATAGACATTTCTCATAATACTTATTCAACGACTTCGAGTTCCAATTTTGACCAGGTACGGGCTTCAACCTCTTCTTCAAATCTTGTTCCTTATCGTGTTTATAGTAGTGGAAGAGAAATGTCCAAATTCTTAGCTAGATCTTATTAAATTCTTTGCATTGCTTAGATAATGGTCATATTCATTGGTCTTCTTTCAAAACGACTTTAGTTAATACTCATTACACCAATAATTCAATAAAAGCTCTTCTTCGTTTAAGGCGTTTAAGAAAAAAGCATTTGCATGAAGATAATCCATTAAGTCCTATTCATTGTTCACAAGTCATTTATGTAATCTATAATATTTACGATAGTTCATTTTGATATGTTGGTCAAACTTTTAGGACTACATTTATTCGTTTTCAAGAGCATGTTAGAGAGGCTAGGAAAATTCATTCCAAAAGAATTTGAATTGAAAAAAATAAAACCTCTTTATGCATCCATAAGAACATATGGTTTTGAATCGTTTTGTTGTTTTCCTATTGAACAAATAGAAGGTAATTTTAGAAACTCTAAAGAGTTTTACAAAGCAGCTTTGCTCAGGGAATTATCTTGCATGCAAACTTTGCATACCTTCTTCCCTAAAAGCTTCAATGCAGAAGGAAAATCTAGCCTTCGTAAGAGTAGATCTATCAATAAGAAAACTCCTATGTTATGGCGTAGATATCCAAAACTTTCCTCAACCATCCAAGCTTCTCAACATACATAAATTTGGGCTCCACATCGTAATATTAATGTTTTTGTTTCCTCTCCCCATAGGTTCCTTAGTTCATGCTATAGGTTAGACTATGCGGATGAGGATTTCCCATCATCATCTTCTGATGAACTTTTCTTTAGCTCTTTGAACGATCAATCTCTTAAATTTAGTGATTTGAAAGATTAATTTTCTTGGATAGAATTATGCAAGAGGTATCTTTTTCTTTCAAAATCTTTGAAAAGTATAACAAAAGAGTCCTTCTTGGAAAGTTTTTCTCATGAGGATTTAAGTCTTAGAAAATCCCATAGTTTTCAACTTCGAATTCTCATATCCAAATTTGTAAAATCCTCTTGTGTTTCTCATAATCCTTTGATTTCAAGAAGAATTTTACTAATTACTATCTTTACTTCTCCAAAAATAGATAAAGTTGGTTTGAACTCTATTTTGAAATCAAAAGAAGTGATGGAATCTCTTCCTTCGTATGTTAGAAAGCTTTGGGTCCATCCTTTGGTTATATACATATATATGAAAAATTTGGGTCAAAAAGCTTTCAATTACAATGATATTGGAAGAAATATGAAAGAGCAAGATAGATTGTCGATTTCTAGAAGAATTTGTTGTTGCAATAATGGTTCCTTTTCCTCTTTTGTAAACAAGGATTTGGGTCATATAGTTTCTGCCAATCGTTCTATTCTTCCTACTACTAGTTTGAAATAACTTTTTTCTAGAGGAACAAAATATTGACTTCATACCTCTAAGGATGCTTGCATCCTTAAAGATATAGAAAAGGGCATTGATAATTTCATTTTAAAATTTGAAGAATCTTTACGTATTCGTGGAATTTTTACACATTAGAAATCAGTAGTAGTTGTCATGGACAAAGGAAACCATCTCGAACCTTACGTCTTAGGTAAGATACGTAAGGTGCGTCACTAACATGTTAGGTGCGTTTAAGGTGCAAGAATCGAATGTTATCTTTAAAGTAAGGTGCATAAGGTACGTTCCACTAAAAAATAATATATATAATACCATATATCATGCAATCACATATATCAATGATTCATATTGAAGTTGTGGATCAATCATCACTTACATATAGATATACAAAAGGGGAAAATCATATGGGGGGAAAATCTGTATCTATGTGTATGTGTGGATATATGCCAGCCGTGTGCTTTTACATGTGTTCCCAGAAGTGCATAGCTGTATTTGAACACCTAAGTATAGATGCACATAGGGGAAAAGCACACGTGACACAACTATGTGCCTTTACATGGACATATATGGCCCTATAAGTGCATATATGTATTTGAAAACCTACATATAGATGTACATAAGGAAAAAGCATAAAGGGGAAAAAATTGTATGTGTGTGTATGTGTGCACGTGTGTGGGTACATGCATAAGTGCATGGATGTATTTGAACACTTATATACACTTTACAAATATACACAAGAGAAAGAACATAAAGGGCAAAACATTGTGTGCGTGTGTGGATAAATGCATAAACAAAGGGTACATCTATGTGCATGCATTCATGTCCTTCATACATATATTTGTCTCTCTTGAGAACTACAAAAGGACCACAGGCTGACAGTAAGAAACCAGCAGGCCAGTTTGTGTGTGTGTGTGTGTGGGGCAGCAAGCATTGTGTAGGTTCGTACATATAGCTCTCATCTCCATGTAAGAAAAAGTAAGTTTTACTTTACATAAGTAAAAGAGCACCGATAGAAACCGTATGTAATAAGAGCACCGCACCGAACTGGATGAACCGGATGATCGGTGCGTTTTCACCCCGGGAACAAAAAGAACCGGATGGCATTGAACCTATAGAACCGTACAACACTGAACTCATGCCCTGAAGGTATAAATACGTGAACTGATGCAACCATGTAAATATATATATATATATAGATATATATTTATTTATTTATTTATTTACACATATACATACATACATACAGACACAGATATATACACACGCACACACACATACACACACATACACACACACATACACACACATATATATATATATATATATATGTATGTGTGTGTATATATATTATGTGTGTATATATACGCGTTTACGACATATTGTTAAACGCGCGTTGTCGTCAGAGACGCGTTTAAGCTTCTTTCGGGTTCTTGGGAGTGGAAGGGGTCTGAATAAACAGAGGCCCTATACTTGATTTTCCCAATTAACCACTCACACCACATTACCTTAATGTCTAAATCTCTGTAAATGCAAATTAATCTCCAGACTCTGGTTCGTTCTCTCACCGTCTTACTATTTGTACTCAGCCTATTGCTAGTTCTTCCACAACCTTACCGATTATGCTCTGGTTGATACGTTCTCAGCACACAGCGCCGGAACTATTCATTACCGTAATACAGACTCACAAGTCTTACTTACTGAAATAGCGTTAACACAATTGAAGATAATCAAATAAAAGCGAAATAACACAGTAGTACTCAGAATTCTCCAACATAGCACAACGGAACTCCACAGAACGTATCGCGCAGATAGATAGTCTGGCGATTCTTCTGGTTGTTGCCGAAGCGTCCTTTCATTAGATTATAAATGGTTACATCTCTTTGGAGCGACCTTTCGGTTCGTGCGGAATACGAAAAGAAAAAGATTTACAATCTCCAATCCGGCGGCTTACACTGGAACGCACGGTCGATTTTAACCCGAAGAGATACAAAATTTTATAGCTCTTCTACTATACCCTGAAGATACATTGTTCGGGCTAACTTAAATGTTCTGCCAATTTTCTGCTTGAGGCTATCTAGCATTTTCTTTAGAATGTCTGGTTCTACTCGTTGTGCATCACTACGGACATGACTTAAAGAAATTATTTGGCTCATTAATATTTCCGCCTGTGTTTGGAAAAAGGCTTCTTGCAGAAAGAAATCATTTGCTAAAGCCGCATCCCGGCTCAATCTCATATCTGCAATCTGTTGATCTATTCGTGATAAACGTTCTGCTTGAGCTCCAAGTTTCCTTTCTCTTCTCTCCAGTTCTTGATTCTGAAATTGGATTGTCCGAAAATAAGCATCTCGCTCTCTTCGAATCGCTGGAACCTCTTTCTGGAGCTGAGCGACCAATGTCATCTGGTTTTTAAGAGCAGAATTTGATTCAAACAAATTGCTGAAGTTCTCTGTTTGTCTGTTTGGCTAAATCCGCCATCTCTTTTCCTGTCTGCAATGCTTCATCAAGCTGAACTCGTCTTTCGGCCAATAAATTTCCAAGGGCAGCTCGTGCATCCTCCTTATTCTGTACTAACTGTGTTAAGTGGACAATTTCAACATCGAAAGCACTTAATAAATCATCTTTGGCTGTTACTTCAGCCAATGCAGCATCTCTTTGACTGATCACTGTTTCCTGTTCAGCAAGGTTAGCGTGTAGCTGTTGAATCTGTATGTGCAGAGCATGATTTTTTGCTTTTATTGCATCGACCTCTTCCTGTAATGGAGTAATATTTGCTTCAAGGGTATTAACCTTATGCTGCAATTCCTGACGAAGATTCTCTGTAACCATTCTTAGTTGCACCGGAAGCTGCTGTGAAAATTGAATAAGCATGCGTCCCATGGATTCTAATACTGTGAACATGGGAATCGGAGGAAGTAAAGGAGGAAGTTTCTGGGATGAAGAGGAGGATAAAAGGTGATGCGAAGACGGGGGAGAGTAATTCGGTGAGGATGATGAAGCGGCAGGTTCTTCAATAGGCTTCACAGATATAATGGGGTCGACTGGAGGTATGGGTGGAGAAGTGGGTAGCGGAGTTTTAGCCACCAACAATTGATCGGTAGATTGCTGCGTAGTCACTTGAGGCTGGGTAACTGCAGAATCTACTGCCGCAATCAATTGTGCCATAACTTCTGCAACAATAACCTGCGTATCTTCTTGCATATCTTGTTGGGACTGCTTTTGAGATTCTTCCTTGGAAGATCTGTCTTCAGAATCGGAAGTAACACTTTGATCTCGTTGCTGGTTTGGAGAAGACTGAGCGGACGAATCATGGTGAATCGAGGTGGCAGTGTCGTGGAAAATCTCTTCATTTTTGTCTGCGTTATTTCCAGCGGCAGACCCTTGTACTTGACTGTCAGAAGAACTTATCCGTATGCGTTTGCGGCGAAGGAGCTGGAAGAGTTCTTCATCATCTTCTTTGGTATCTTCAAGTATTTGAGCAGATTCCTCATGATATAAGATTGGAGCGTTTGGAGGTGGTTGCGCTGCTTGGAGGGCCGGAAACAAAAAATTGATGATGTGGGGAAGATGTGATCGTGGGAGATCACCTTTGTTAACGTGTTTAATGATCGTAACGCATTCATGGTGAATGCGCCTGAAATAGTAAGAAGCAAAATTGATAGGCTATCTAGCAGCCATATCAATCACCCAGTAGAATGGGTGAGAAATCCCATAAGTGCGTTTCTGTAAGTTCAGTATGGTTACTAAAAGTTGCAAAGTTGTTCGTTCAGGCTCAGGACGACAGAGTATTGCATACTCATTCGAAGAGTGCCTGGGAAACAATTGAATCATCGTAGGGATTGGAAGGTTAGGACCATTCTCTCGTCCTTCCGGAAAGAGTTGGAAAGCGGAAGCAAATGACTGCATGGTGATTACGACACGAGAGGGGAAACACGTAATAGGCAAACTCTGCTCCGTAGCAGGTGTGGAGGCAATAGCAGCGATAATCTGAGCATAATATGGATGGCACTCCACTGAATGCTAGGGAAATTCAGCGAAGTTGGACAAACCTCGGACCTGCAAGAATTCACTTACGTCCTTAGGGAGTCCGTCACGAAAGGTAGCAAAGTTTGCTAAAGCTTCCATGATGCGCATGCGAAGTAGCACGAATACACAGTGATTATAGAAAACGCAAAGCACACAGAACACGCAGACACAATAGCGATTAACAGCGAAAAGAAGAAGATTAAGTAGATACTTGGTAACGGGAGGCTATCAAAAATGCTAATCATCGCGCGATGTTGAGATGTTAACCTTCATAACTACGGTGTGCATGCATGCATGCAGAATCAATAACAAAAGGCGGCGATTATTCATGGTTATGTAGCAAAACGAGGAGTTTATGGTCTTTATTCATCTAACACGCAAAACTAAAATAAAAAAGGAAAAAAAAAGAAAAGAAAAAAAGAAAAAAAATACGCGGGCAACCGCAGAACACTTCAGTGCGAATCAGGTACTTGATGATACGGCCGCAACTTTGAACCATTTATCACTTTAGGAAGAGGAATTTCGGTCAAGGTAGTCAACCGAAAAGTAGCTCGGCCCACTTGTTCACTAATCCGGTAAGGACCAAACCACCGTAATTTGAATTTTCAAGCCGCACGATTTGATTTAGCATTATAAAATAACACAAGCTGTCCCACCGTAAAAACTGGAGTTTCAAGATATCTATCATGGGTACGAGCTTTCCGTAACTGAACTTCTTGAAGGGTCAGAAAACTTTCCCAGCGATGTTCATCCAAGTTTCTGAGTGCTTCCAACTGAAATGACAAAGAGTCTTCAGGTAACAGTTTCTGAGTGATAGCCACGCGTAAACTAGGTACTACAAGTTCCATTGGTGCAATTGCTTCCGGTCCATAAACAAGCTTGAAAGGAGTCAGTCCGGTTGCTACTTTGTATGTAGTCTGGTATGCCCATAAGACTGCTGGTAGTAACTGATCCCATCTTTCTGGTGATTCCACAATCAGTTTTCGAAGCATAGTTAACAACGTTTTGTTTGTACTCTCAGCTAAGCCATTAGCACGAGGATAATATGGTGAACTGAATTTATGCAGAATTTGAAAAGTATGCGTTAACACTCGAATTAAATTGTTAGCAAAGTGCGTTCCTTGATCTGTTACAAGTTCCAAAGGTAATCCATATCGTGGGAATACGTCCTTCATCAGACACTTTGCTACTGAAATAACTGTAGCGGACCGTAAAGCCCAAGCTTCTGCCTATCTGGTAGCATAATCTGTACATGTCAGAATGTAGCGATTGTTGCTAAGGATTGCTGGAGGTGTGATTGGTTCAATAAAATCAAGACCCCATTTTTGAAAAGGTTCCAAAGGTAATACAGGTTGAAGAGGAAAGAGATGGTGTTGTAAAGGCTGTCCAGATGGCTGACAAGTGTCACACTGCTCCACAAACTGAGTCACATCTTTGTACATAGTAGGCCACCAGAGCCCACTTTGTAGAATTTTTCGGTGCGTTAAATCTTCTGCAAAATGTCCGCCGGAGGGTATTGAATGTGCCAATACAATAACCGAGTTTACTTCATGTTGTGGAATACAACGAAGCAATGCACCAGTATGATCCATGTAGTACAACTGTTCAACAATCAACCGGAATCTGCGACTATAAACTGCAATTTTCCGACGCATAGCAGGAGAAGTTTGAGGGGGAAGACATCCATCAGTAAGAAAGGTTAATAACTGATCATAGTAGGTCGGTGTCACAAGAGGTTCTGCAGATTCATTACTAGTTGTTTCAGTAACATAAATTGCTCGTATGGTGTCATTAACACCTACCGGAGCTTCACCAGAATCTAATCGAGAGAGAAAATCTGCTAATGCATGTGCAGTGCCGGATCGATGAATCACTTCGTAATCAAACTCTTGTAATAATAAAACCCAACGCGCCAAACGACCACCTAAATGCTGCTTCCTAACCAGATAAACCAGCGCAGCATGATCTACATGAAAGATGAATTTTCGGCATAGCAAATAATGCCGGAATTTCTTTACAGAATATACCAAACCGAGACATTCTCTTTCGGTCACTGAATAATTCTTTTCAGCAGGAGAAAGCCGTCGACTTGCATAATAGACAGGCCGAAACCACTTATGAGTTTACTGCATTAAAACACTTCCAATGGCTATATCCGATGCGTCTACAAAAACATGGAATGGGCGTTCCCAATCAGGAGGTTGTAGAATTGGAACTTTCGTTAATAATCCTTTTAGACGATCAAAAGCAATTTGACATTCCGGAGTCCAATCAAACTGCCGAGGAGTACTAGTTATTAACCGGTTTAGGGGTATTGCCAAATGGACAAGCCACCGTAAATGTCGACCATGCCACCTGACTTGACCCATGAAGCGCATCACTTCTTTCGGCGTGGTAGGCACAGGTGCTTCTAACACAGCTGCAACTTTGTCTGGATCAACTTGTATGCCCTGTGCAGATACAATATGGCCAAGGAGCTTACCACAAGAAACCGCAAAGACAGATTTGGTGGGGTTCAGGCAGAGTCGGTATTCACGACATTTCTCAAAGCAACACCGTAAATGATACAGGTGTGCTACCATCTTACCGAATAAAGAGAAGTCATCTAGATATACTTGCATAAAAGAAGTGAGATAGGGTGAGAAGATTTCCTGCATACACCGCTGAAAGGTGCTAGGAGCATTTCTTATCCCAAACCACATGACTGTAAAAGCAAAAACACCCCAATTTGTAATAAACTTTGTTTTCGGTATATCTTGCTCAGCCATTCTGACCTGGTTATAACCACTATAACCATCGATAAATGAATACATCTAATGCGAGCCACTCTGTCCAGCATGGTGTCAAGAAATGGAAGAGGAAATGGATCAGGTACGGTGGCTGCATTCAATTTCCGGTAATCCACACATATTCGGAGCTTCTTGTTTTTCTTTGGTACGATCACGATCGGGTATATCCATTCAACGTGCTCAATGGGTACAATGAATCCTACTTTTAATAGGCGATCAAGTTCTGCTTTGACATGTGCTGCATAGTTGGGATTCATTCGGTAACTGGGTTGTTTAATCGGCTTTGTTTCTGGTTTGAGCACTACCCGATGCTGATAGATGCGAGGATCAAGACCTTTCATATTACGATAATCCCATGCAAAAACATCAGAGAACTCACGAGGAAGTTGGATCAAATCCGCGTGAAACGCTTCAGACAATCCTTCATTTATCTTGACAAGTCGCGGATTTACTTCATCTCCAAAATTATAGGTGATTAATTGATCTTCGGGAACATAGAATTGACGAGGTTTCCCTGGATCGTCAGCTTACTGTAAAAGTTGTTGTAGAGGGGCTTAATCCATAACAACAGTATCTTTTGTTTCCACTTCTTCGGTCACAGGTACCATCATACAGGCTTCCGGACTCCAGTTATCTACAACAGATTGCAGATCTACAGTACCTAAGGAAATCAGATCTTCATTGTTCTTCAGAAATGCTTCTTCTTCATCGTCAGATAAGCTCTGCTACATATGGTCTGGCATGAAGTTCACATGGCTGAATAGCATCCAATTTGACAACATATTTACGGTGGTTGTCTTTGAAAGTTAGTTCCTGTGCTGACCAATCCTGTATAACTTTAGCCATGTTTCAACCATGGGTGACCGAAAAGAAGATTGTAATCGAGGGTAGATTCTGGTAGTTCTAAGACTACAAAAGTCATTTTTGAATGTGGTGCCTTGCAACCTGATCGGAATATTCCTTACGAGTCCCATCGGATGAACTCGGGATTGGTCGGTCATTCTGTCAAAAAATTGAACAGGCTCGATTTGCGTCCATCCTAACTTTTTACAGAGGGCTATAATTGCTATGTTTATACCCGAACCACTATTAATCAAGACTTGAGTAATTTTGTGATTCTTGTGCTATACCGTAATTAAGGGGACCGCATGATCCACCGTAGAGTCAGCTTCCGGTTGGATTGTGGCAGTTACCAGAGTACTGGGAGATCTAGAACTAAGCTGTTGCTGGAATTGCTCCCTAACTCCTGGTACTAAAGCAAGTAGCTGTCCTAATGGAAGTGAAATTGAGGCCTTAGAGAGAATATCCCATACCTGGTCTTCTTGATTTGTATTCTTCATTGATTCTGATGATGTCGCGCCTGTTACTGAGGTAGAATCTTGTTCACGCGTCCCTGCCTGGGATAGGGGAATCTGTGTCACCGGAACTGGATCAGGGAACACCGTAGGCTCTTTGGTGGTCCATTGGCTAGCGTTGTTATACATTCTCTGTTGTTCATGGATGCCAGGTTCAAACACCTCAGCTGTTGGTTGCAACTGCTTACCGGATCTTGTCTGGACCACTGCCGCTTGAGTTTCCACTGGTGAAATATAGACCATATTGGTCATCGAGTTCTGACGCTCTTTCTTCCTCTGATCATATTCGGCTGCATCTTTACAGAATCTTCGGATGTGACCAAACTCTCCGCAAAAATGACAGCGAGGTGGTTGCAAAGAAGTACCTTCTTGTGATATTCCCGTCTGCTAGCGATTTGTATTGAAGTTTGTATTCCTCTGTCCCCGATAATTTCTGTATCCTTGTTGCTGATTATTTCTCATCTGAGGTGGTACATAGTGGGTGGCCGGCTGTCCTGATTCTTGTATAATGGCATTTACAGTTGTTGGTCCCTGCACTTTGGCGTTAAATGCACAATTTTTGGTGGAATGTCCGGTGGTATTGCAGATAGCGCAATACATCTGATTAAGGGCACACGTGGCACTAGTATGCCTTGGATTCTTGCACTTAGTGCAATACATTTGTCTAGCCGGATCCTCTGCAACATTTTTACTGGCTTTCAACCACTCCAGGTCTTCGGTAAAGCCTCCAACCTTATGCTCGAGCTACAAGGCCATTGCAACAATCACATCTAGTGTCATAGCTCCCACACACAACAGATGATCATAATCTGTCTGAGCTGCGGAGTCAACCCATTAATAAACCACTGAGTTATGACATCATCCGGCAGGTTGGCATGGGCCGGCGGTAGTTTCCTCAAATGAGTTCTAAACAGTGTGGCATATTCCTGCATAGTCTGGTGCAGCTTCTGTTTATTGTTCTGTAAGTAATCGAAAATTTCGGCAGGGTTCTTCAATCAGAATCTCTATAAAAACGCATCCCTTACCGCTTCATAGGTAACAAAATGATTGAAATCATACTCTGTGAGCCACCTTTCTGCTTCATTAACTAATGTTGACTGGAATACAATGGCCTTGTATGCCGGATCCTGTGGATGGTTTAGCACTGCATAACTTATTTCAAAGGTGCATACATGGGCATCGGATCATCACCTGGAAATCCACCGAATTTGGTGTAAGTTACTCCTGTTGTAATCGGCCAGAGTGGAAGCGGCTGTTGTTATTGTTGCTGTTGTTGTTGTTGCTGTTGTTGTCCACTCATGGTGCTAGTGATGGTGCTATTACTATCTCTTGAGTTCTAAGGAGGTGTTTCCGGTCCTTCAGAGTCTGTATGATCAGACTGCTCACCTTCCGGTTCGAAAATAGCGCTCAACCTTTTACGGATTTCTAATTCGAATAGCCTATCCTCTTCTTTGATATCAAATGTAGGCACACTTACCCCGAACAATGGTGTTCGGAATGAAGAATCACCAGAATGTATAATACTACCACCGAAAAATTGTAAATTCTCTGCAATTGGGACCGAACTGTCACACGAATTTGTGGAACTTTCCCCAAACCCAGGATATTCTTTCACCAACAATGGTTTCTCTGGATAACACACCTCTATTCTCAGAGAGGTTCGAATCTTGACCAGACGGTGTCGGATCAACTGCACACTACGTTCCTGTAGACTCCGAAGTTACTGTATCTTCTGCAGACTGTGTCGAAATTACACCGGAATCTACTGGAATTGCAGTATGTTCCACCAGAATGATACCGGAATCACTACTAACGTGCTTCGTTTCTTGGACGACTTGACTTAATCGATCTGTGCTTCTGCCTACTTAGGATGTCGCTAATAAATTTGATATCTCCCAGGGCTGTCGGTCTCTTCTTACTTCGGATACGACTCACCGGACCGAGTAACCGGCATATATCTTCTTTGCAACACTTGCGTACTACTCTACCTTACTGTCAATTCACAATCTATGGTTACCTTCCCACAATCAATTTGCAACACTCTGTTGCCACTTTCTCACAGACGGCGCCAGTGTTAAACGCGCGTTGCCGTCAGAGACGCGTTTAAGCTTCTTTCGGGTTTTTGGGAGTGGAAGGGGTCTAAATAAACAGAGGCCCTATACTTGATTTTCCCAATTAACCACTCACACCACAGTACCTTAATGTCTAAATCTCTGTTAATACGAATTAATTTGCAGACTCTGGTTCGTTCTCTTACCGTCTTACTCTCTGTACTTAGCCTATTGCTAGTTCTTCCACAACCTTACCGATTATGCTCTGGTTGATACGTTCTAAACACACAGCGGCGGAACTATTCATTACCATAATACAGACTCACAAGTCTTACTTACTGAAACAACGTTAATACAATTGAAGATAATCAAACAAAAGCGAAATAACACAGTACTACTCAGAATTCTACAACATAACACAACGGAACTCCATAGAAACGTATCGCCCAGACAGACAGTCTGGCGATTCTTTTGCTTGTTGTCGAAGCGTCTTTTCATTAGATTATAAATGATTATATCTCTTCGCAACGACCTTTCGGTTCGTGCGGAATACGAAAAGAAAAAGATTTACAATTGCTACTCCAGCGGCTTACACGGATCGGTTGACTATGCTTCGAAAACGCGCGTTGTCGTCAGAGACGCGTTTACGAAGCTTCTTTCGGGTTGGCAATTGTAAATCTTTTTCTTTTCGTATTCCGCACAAACCGAAAGGTGGCTGGGAAGAGATGTAACCATTTATAATCTAATGAAAGGACGCTTCGGCAACAACCAGAAGAATCGTCAGACTGTCTGTCTTGGCGATACGTTATGTGGAGTTCCGTTGTGTTATGTTGGAAAATTTCGAGTAGTACTGTATTATTTCGCTTTTGTTTGATTATCTTCAATTGTGTTAACGCTGTTCCAGTAAGTAAGACTTGTGAGTCTGTATTACGGTAATGAATAGTTCCGGCGCTGTGTGTGGAGAACGTATCAACCAGAGCATAATCGGTAAGGTTGTGGAAGAACTAGCAATAGGCTGAGTACAGATAGTAAGACGATGAGAGAACGAACTAGAGTCTGGAGATTAATTCGTATTAACAGAGATTTAGACATTAAGGTACTGTGGTGTGAGTGGTTAATTGGGAAAATCAAATATATTGCCTCTGTTTATTCAGACCCCTTCCACTCCCAAGAACCCGAAAGAAGCTTAAACGCATCTCTGACGGCAACGCGCGTTTGACACTGGCGTCGTCTGTGGGAAAGTGGCAACAGAGTGTTGCAAATTGATTGTGGGAAGGTAACCATAGATTGTGAATTGACAGTAAGGTAGAGTAGTACGCAGGTGTGGCAAAGGTGATATATGCCGGTTACTCGGTCCGGCGAGTCGTATCCGAAGTACAGGCGAGACCGACAGCCTTGGGCGGTACCGAATTTGTTAAGGACACCCTCAGGAGGCAGAAGCACAGATCGGTTAGGTCCGGTCGTCAAAGAAGCGAAGCACGTTAGTAGTGATTCCGGTAGCATTCCGGTGGAACATACTGCAATTCCGGCAGATTTCGGTATAATTTCGACACAGTCTGCAGAAGGTGCAGTAACTTCGGAGTCTACAGGAACACATTGTGCAGTTGATCCGACACCGTCTGATCAAGATTCGAACCTCTCTGAGGATAGAGGTGTGTTATCCAAAGAGACCATTGCTGGTGAAAGAATACCCTGGTTTGGGGAAAGTTCGACTGATTCCGGTGACAGTTCGGTCCTAGTTACAAGGAATTTACAATTTTCCGGTGACAGTGTGATACTTCCTGGCGAATCTTCATTCTGGACACCACTGTTCGGGGAAAGTTTGCCTACATTTGATATCAAAGAAGAGGATAGGCTATTCGAATTAGAAATCCGTAAAAAATTGAGCGTTATTTTCGAACCGGAAGGTGAGCAGTCTGATCATACAGAATCCGAGGGACCGGAAACACCTCCTCAGAACTCAGGAGATAGTAATAGTACCACCACTTGCACCATGAGTGGACAACAACAGCAGAAACAACAACAACAGCAACAACAACAGCAGCAACAACAACAGCAGCAACAACAACAGCAGCAACAACAGCCACTTCCACCTCGACCGGTTTCAACAGGAGTAATCTACACAAAGTTCGGTGGATTTCGAGGTGATGATCCTGATGCCCATATACGCACCTTTGAAATAAGTTATGCAGTGCTAAACCATCCACCCAATCCGGCATACAAGACCATTGTATTCCAGTCAACATTAGTTAATGAAGCAGAAAGATTGCTCACAGAGTATGATTTCAATCATTTTGTTACCTATGAAGCGGTAAGAGATGCGTTTTTATAGAGATTCCGATTGAAGAAGAACCCTGCCGAAATTTTCGATTACTTGCAGAACAATAAACAGAAGATGCACCAGACTTTGCAGGAATATGCCACCCTGTTTAGAACTCACTTGAGACAACTACCGCCGGCCATGCCAACCTGCCGGATGATGTCATCACTCAGTGGTTTATTAATGGGTTGATTCCGCAGCTCAGACAGATTATGATCATTCGTTGTGTGTGGGAGCTATGACACTAGATGCGGTTATTGCAATGGCCTTGCGGCTCGAGCATAAGGTTGGAGGCTTTACCGAAGATCTGGAGTGGTTGAAAGCCAGTAAAAATGTTGCAGAGGATCCGACTAGACAGATGTACTGCACTAAGTGCAAAAATCAAGGGCATACCAATGCCACATGTTCCCTTAATCAGATGTATTGCGCTATCTGCAATACCACCGGACATTCCACCGAAAATTGTGCATATAACGCCAAAGTGCATGGACCAACAACTGTAAATGCCATTATACAAGAACCAGGACAACCGGCCACCTACTATGTACCACCTCAGATGAGAATAATAATCAGCAGCAAGGATACATAAATTATAGGGAATAGAGGAATACAAACTTCAATACAAATCGCTGGCAGACGGGAATGTCACAGGAAGGTACTTCTTTGCCACCACCTCGCTGTCATTTTTGCGGAGAGTTTGGTCACATCCGAAGATTTTGTAAAGATGCAGCCGAATATGATGAGAGGAAGAAAGAGCGTCAGAACCCGATGACCAATATGGTCTATATTTCACCAGTGGAAACTCAAGCGGTAGTGGTCCAGACAAGATCCGACAAGCAGTTGCAACCAGTAGCTGAGGTGTTTGAACCTGGAATCCATGAACAACAGAGAATGTATAACAAGGCTAGCCAATGGACCACCAAAGAGCCTATAGTGTTCCCAGATCCAATTTCGGTGACACAAGTTTCGTTGCTAAAGGAAGGATCGCAAGAACAAGATTCTACCCCAGTAACACGCATCATCTTCAGAATCGGTGAAAAGTACAATTCAAGCAGATCAGGCATGGGAAATTTTATCTAAGGTGTCCATTACTCTCCCTCTTGGACAGTTACTTGCATTAGTGATGGGAGTTCGTGAGCAATTTTAGCAACAACTCAGTCCAGGGTCCGCCTGCATTCCAGCGACGGCAACAATACAATCGGAAGCTGACTCTACGGTGGATCATTCGGTCCCCTTAATTACGGTATGGTACAAAAATCACAAGATTACTCAAGTACTAATTGATGGTTGGTCTGGTGTAAACATCGCCACTGCAGCGCTTTGTAAGAAGTTAGGATGGACGCAAATCGAGTCTGTTCAATTTTTTGTCAGAATGGCAGATCAATCTCGAGTCCATCCGGTGGGACTCGTACGGAATGTTCCGATAACTTTGCAGGGTACAACGTTTAAGATGACTTTTGTAGTCTTAGAACTACCTGAGTCTAGTCTTGATTACAATCTTCTTTTCGATCGACCATGGTTGAAACAGACTAAGGTTATACAGGATTGGTGAGCAAAAGAACTAACTTTTAAAGATAATCACCGTAAATATGTTGTCAAACTTGATGCCATTCAGCCATGTGAACTCCATGCCAGGCCATATGTAGCAGAGCCGGTCCACATGTTGGATGGTTTATTCGATGATGGAGAAGAATTTTTGAAGAATAACAAAGATTTGATCACTTTGGGAGCTGTCGATTTTTAATCCGTAGCAGACAACTGGAGTCCGGGAACCTGTACGGTGATGCCTGTGATCGAAGAAGTGGAAACAAAAGATACTGTTGCTATGGATGAAGCCGCTCTACAACAACTTTTACAGTCAGTTGACGATCCAGGGAAACCTCGTCAATTCTATGTTCCCGAAGATCAATTAATCACCTATAATTTGGGAGATGAAGTAAATCCGCGACCTTTCAAGATAAAGGAAGGATTGTCTGAGGCGTTTCACGCGGATTTGATCCAGCTTCTTCGTGAGTTCTCTGATGTTTTTGCATGGGATTATCGTGATATGAAAGGTCTGGATCCTCGCATCTATCAGTATCGGGTAGTGCTCAAAGCAGAAACAAAGCCGATTAAACAACACAGTTACCGAATGAATCTCAACTATGGAGCACAAGTAAAAGCAGAACTTGATCGCCTATTAAAAATAAGATTCATTGTACCCATTGAGCACTCTGAATGGATATCCCCGATCGTGATCGTACCAAAAAAAACAAGCAGCTCCGAATATGTGTGGATTACCGGAAATTGAATGCAGCCACCGTACTTGATCCATTTGCTCTTCCATTTCTTTACACCATGCTGGACAGAGTGGCTAGGCATGAGATGTATTCATTTCTCGATGGTTATAATGGTTATAACCAGGTCCGAATGGCTGAACAAGACATACTGAAAACAGCTTTCATTACCAACTGGGGTGTTTTTGCTTGTAGAGTCATGTGGTTTTGGTTAAGAAATGCTCCTAGCACCTTTCAGCGGTGTATGCAGGAAATCTTCTCACCCTATCTCACTTCTTTTATGCAAGTATATCTAGATGACTTCTCTTTATTCGGTAAGATGGTAGCACACCTGTATCATTTACGGTGTTGCTTTGAGAAATGTCGTGAATACCGACTCTGCCTGAACCCCGCCAAATCTGTCTTTGCGGTTTCTTGTGGTAAGCTCCTTGGCCATATTGTATCTGCACAGGGCATACAAGTTGATCCAGACAAAGTTTCAGCTGTGTTAGAAGCACCTGTGCCTACCACGCCGAAAGAAGTGATGCGCTTCATGGGTCAAGTCAGGTGGCATGGTCGACATTGACGGTGGCTTGCCCATTTGGCAATACCCCTAAATCGGTTAATAACTAGTACTCCTCGGCAGTTTGATTGGACTCCGGAATGTCAAATTGCATTTGATCGTTTAAAAGGATTATTAACGCAAGTTCCAATTCTACAACCTCCTGATTGGGAACGCCCATTCCATGTTTTTGTAGACGCATCGGATATAGCCATTGGAAGTGTTTTAATGCAGTAAACTGATAAGTGGTTTCGGCCTGTCTATTATGCGAGTTGACGGCTTTCTCCTGCTGAAAAGAATTATTCAGTGACTGAAAGAGAATGTCTCGGTTTGGTATATTCTGTAAAGAAATTCCGGCATTATTTGCTAAGCCGAAAGTTCATCTTTCATGTAGATCATGCTGCGCTGGGGTATCTGGTTAGGCAGCAGCATTTAGGTGGTCGTTTTGCGCGTTGGGTTTTATTGTTACAAGAGTTTGATTACGAAGTGATTCATCGACTCGACACTGCACATGCATTAGCAGATTTTCTCTCTCGATTAGATTCTGGTGAAGCTCCGGTAGGTGTTGATGACACCACACCAGTAATTTATGTTACTGAAACAACTAGTGATTAATCTGCACAACCTCCTGTGAGACCGACCTACTATGATCAGTTATTAACCTTTCTTATTGATGGATGTCTTCCCCCTCAAACTTCTCTTGCTATGCGTCGGAAAATTGCAGTTTATAGTCGTAGATTCCCGTTGACAGTTGTACTACATGGATCATACTGGTGCATTGCTTCGTTGTATTCCACCACATGAAGTAAACTCGGTTATTGTATTGGCACATTCAATACCCTCCGGTGGACATTTTGCAGCAGATTTAACGCACCGAAAAATTCTGCAAAGTGGGCTCTGGTTGCCTACTATGTACAAAGATGTGACTCAGTTTGTGCAGCAGTGTGACACTTGTCAGCGATCTGGACATCCTTTACAACACCATTTCTTTCCTCTGCAACCTGTATTACCTTTGGAACCTTTTCAGAAATGGGGTCTTGACTTTATTGGACCAATCACACCTCCAGCAATCCTTAGCAACAATCGCTACATTCTGACATGTACAGATTATGCTACGAGATGGGCAGAAGCTTGGGCTTTACGGTCCGCTACAACTATTTCCGTAGCAAAGTGTTTGATGAAGGACGTATTCCCACGATATGGATTACCTTTGGAACTTGTAACAGATCAAGGAACGCACTTTGCTAACAATTTAATTCGAGTGTTAACGCATACTTTTCAAATTCTGCATAAATTCAGTTCACCGTATTATCCTCGTGCTAATGGCTTAGCTTAGAGTACAAACAAAACGTTGTTAACTATGCTTCGAAAACTGATTGTGGAATCACCAGAAAGATGGGATCAGTTACTACCAGCAGTCTTATGGGCATACCAGACTACATACAAAGTAGCAACCGGACTGACTCCTTTCAAGCTTGCTTATGGACTGGAAGCAATTGCACCAATGGAACTTGTAGTACCTAGTTTACGCGTGGCTATCACTCAGAAACTGTTACGTGAAGACTCTTTGTCATTTCGGTTGGAAGCACTCAGAAACTTGGATGAACATCGCTGGAAAGTTTTCTGACCCTTCAAGAAGTTCAGTTACGGCAAGCTCGTACCCATGGGCATACCGGACTACATACAAAGTAGTCTTATGGGCATACCGGACTACATACTACCAGCAGTCTTATGAGCATACCGGACTACATACAAAGTAGCAACCGGACTGACTCCTTTCAAGCTTGCTTATGGACTGAAAGCAATTGCACCAATGGAACTTGTAGTACCTAGTTTACACGTGGCTATCACTCAGAAACTGTTACCTGAAGACTCTTTGTCATTTCGGTTGGAAGCACTCAGAAACTTGGATGAACATCGCTGGGAAAGTTTTCTGACCCTTCAAGAAGTTCAATTATGGAAAGCTCGTACCCATGATAGATATCTTGAAACTCCAGTTTTTACGGTGGGACAGCTTGTGTTATTTTATAATGCTAAATCAAATCGGTGGAAAATTCAAATTACGGTGGTTTGGTCCTTACCGAATCAGTGAACAAGTGAGCCGAGCTACTTTTCGGTTGACTATCTTGACCGGAATTCCTCTTCCTAAAGTGATAAATGGTTCAAAGTTGCGGCCGTATCATCAAGTACCTGATTCGCACCTAAGTGCTCTGCTGTTGCCCGTGTATTTTTTTTCTTTTTTTCTTTTGTTTTCTTTTCCTTTTTTTTTAGTTTTGCGTGTTAGATGAATAAAGACCATAAACTCCTCGTTTTGCTACATAACCATGAATAATCGCCGCCTTTTGTTATTGATTCTGCTCATGCATGCACACCCTAGTTATGAAGGTTAACATCTCAACATCGCGCGATGATTAGCATTTTTGATAGCCTCCCGTTACCAAGTATCTACTTAATCTTTTTCTTTTCGCTGTTAATCGCTATTGTGTCTGCGTGTTCTGTGTGCTTTGCGTTTTCTGTAATCACTGTGTATTCGTGCTACTTCGCGTGC